>CP135550.1:561341-642616 GCA_032402905.1 Khaya senegalensis | reverse complement strand
ATAAATATATGTATGTATGTATGTATGTATGTATGTATGTATGTATGTATGTATGTATACTAGATAATATATCTCTAAAGCTAACAATACAAATGGTTTATAGGGCAAATGCTAATAGTTTTCCTAGATGGAAGTATATATTTGAGTAATGCATGAAAGTACATAAGGGTTATATTCAAAACCTAAATGTTTAAAGGGATGCATTAACTTAGGGAATGCCTTATAACATTTGAATTCAAAAAACTAATGCCATGCAATAAGTATTGTTTGGTTGCAAAAGAGCATTATTCATACCTTTAATAGCTAGTTGGAAAAAAGTTAAGTAACTTATTAAAAAAATTAAAGTAACTTACTAGTGTGTGTTTAAACTAATTTGATTTGCAATGTCAAATGCAAAAATTTAGATTACTTATGATGTTGCAAATGATCTACATATTGACTACACCATGTGGTGCTTAGTAAAAAAATGAGTTATAAAGTATGAAGCCTATCTTGTAAATGACAAAATTTAGAATGAGGGCTCGAGATTCAAATCGTGTTACTCTAAGCAATGGCATTACATTAATAGCAATGGTCATGCAGGTATAAAGTCGAAAGGATAAAACCCTTACCTTCAATGACAAGATATTTTATGGGGTCATAGATGAGATATGGTAAATAAACTATCTCATGCATAATATTATTGTTTTTAAGGGAGGGTGATTGGGTTTACAGTACAATAGGCATTAAAGTAGATGCCTTAGGATTTACCATTGTTAACTTTAATTGCATTAACAAGGCATATTTTTATGTGAAAGAATAGTTAGAGAACAGTAAATCAATTGTATGCTATATGGCTATAAGAATTAATAAAGTTGGAGATAGTAATGAGTTTGATGACTTGGTATGGCACGGTCCTTTGTCTAGTAAACTACCTGAAGGGGAGTTTGTCATGGATTATGATAATGGGATATATAAAAGGCATGATTGTGAAGGTATTTGGGAATACAATGAATTTGAATAACACTTATTGTAAATGTCTATAATTGATGTTTTGTTTTACATATTCACTATATCATTAATTTAATTGTGATTGGCAAGCTTCATATTGCATGCAATTGATTTATTAAAATATGGATGAAAATAAAGATGAAACTATGTTTGCAAAATGGGGATTGTTAAAGCTAATAGAGGATCAAAAGATTAAGATTAATTATAACAATGTAAGGTATTCTTGTTAGACCTAGAGTAAATAATTTAAGGAACTATGTTGGTGTTATAGTTAGGAATTATGTTTCAATCATATATGACGATTGAAAAAAAGTTTCAATTGCATTAAAAGAATCATTGTGGTGGTTTATTCAAGTAAGTGATACTATTTGGAAGTTTTAACATTCATTTTTTTTATTCCTTTGTCATGTGACAAATTATTCCTTTTATTACAACAAAACTTTCATGTTTAAATGATGAGCATAACCAAAGTAATTTAGCCAATATGAGTTTCATTACTAAGCTTTAAGATACATTGACAATGATTTTATCCTTCCTTACAAGGATGATCTCACTAAGTTGAAATTATAGCCCAGTGAATATCCAAACATTATGAAAGTACATTGGCAAGCATTTGTCAAGAGGGTGTTGTCCAAAAATTTTGAAATTGATTTGCATCTCATTATTATAATTTACCTGATATCAAATTTTAATAAAATAAATTAAAAGCCTTTTTCTTTAGAGAATAAATACATCCATTATTTTGGTAGTGTAAGTTATGTGGTGTTGATTGAATAAGTGGTAAGTTTTTATTTGTTTTAAAAGTATAATTTATTGTTTACATCAACTAACTATTTAACAAATCGATTATTGTTTATAGGTAAAAAAAAAAAAAAAGAATTTAGAGTTTTAGAGAGTGAGATTGATCGCAGCCAAGCATGACAAAAGGCTCTATAAAAGAATGGTAATGGGGATGACAACGTTATGATGCCCATGATTGATAAACTTGTAAATATATTCAAGGTCAATATTTGTTATATAACAATTACTAATGAACAACGTATCTTGTAAAAGGACATTCATAGTTAGGATGACCAAGGTTCTTCTACCATTCCAAAATGCATAATATTCTATTTACAAACCTTAAAAGAATCCCAAATGGTAGTAACTTACAAGTATTGGCGAAATCATCACTCTAGCATTGTACTTTTGCATCTGAAACTATATTAACCTAGCAAGGGAAAAAGTTATGTTTTATAAGAAGTTTGCAATCGTAGTAGCTCAATCATAGTAGCTCAAATTGAGCTACTAAATGCATGGTTGGATGCTAAAATAGCTATCAAGGTTTTGCTCTTATGGCATGTTTGGTGGATTGGCTAGACATATAATGACACAAAATAGTTTTTTAGATTCACGCTTATTATGAATGGATATGTTTGATAGTTTGATGGATATTTGGTGGAATTGTAATGATGGATTAATAAATGTACTGATGAATTATATATTTGCAATTTATTTATGAAATTAAAGTTTTTATTGAGAATTAATATTTTTATTTAACAATTTGAATGATTTGATATTAAAGCATGAATAACTAAAATTTTATTTTTGCAAATTAAAAAGAAAATATAAATTATGTGTTATTAAATATATGTCATAGATTTATGATCAACTACAAATACCAAAGAAAAAAAAATGCACACTAATGATGAAGAGTCTTGATATGCATGAGTTAGAACTAATTATTTATAAATTTGTAATACTAGATTTTGATGCAATACAGCCAATAAAGCCTTTATACCATGGTAACACTACTAGTTAATGTTACGTATTTTTGGTAGGCTCATTCATGATATTTTAAATAAATCTCAATAAAACCATTCATAGACATGAAATTTTATCACTGAATGTAATATTATTAGTAGTTGGAAAAGATGAAGCTACATTGAAATAAAAGTTCTTACCTATGGATTATGAATAAACTTTGTTGAAAGATTTATAAGCACATTGAGAAGGTACATCTTTTTATAGAGAGATGTACCACAATAGTCTATGAACTTACCATTAGAAGTTAAGTTATAGAAACAGGAATAATAAATATTATGACAATATAAATTTGGTTTACAAGAAGAAATCAAAATAGGGCTAGTGCGTAGGGGGTTATTCAATTTGGAAAAAGCTTACCAATTTGCTTTTATGGAACAAACTAATGAGATAGAAATGGGAATTATGTAGGGATGAAAGGGTTAGGTTAAGTGTTATAAATGTGGTGGTAAAAGACATTTTAGAGCGAAATGTCTTGCAAAGTATCAAAGTTTTCCGCTAGTTTGTGAGTGAGATAAAATTACAAAAAAGCAAGGAAATAAATTACACCTTGAGAGGTTTAAGTACTAAATAAAAAAGCAAAGAAGAGATGCTAGAAGTTGAGCTTGAAGATTCTAGTATACCAATATGTGTAGTTCGTAAAGTTTTGTTCAATCACATGCAAGGAGAATATATTGAAGAGAATTAATTACATACAAATATCTTTCAAATCCAGGTGGTGTATCAAAACAAATCGATGAACCTCATCATTGATAACAAAAATGAAAAGAATATTGTTTCTCTTGAGTTGATTGGCAAGACAAAGTTAAAGCCAAAGATGCATCCTAAACCTTACTAGTAAGTTAGATTGATGATATGTCAATTCTAGTAAAGCAAAGGTGTTTAATCCATTTTTTAGGGAAAAGGTTTTTAAAAAGGTAATTGGTGTGATGTTTTATTTATTAAGTAACCGTGGCTATTTGATTAATAGGTAAAGTATGATCGATATTCAAATTGTTATTCCTTTAACATGGTGAAAAGAAAATAATTTGAAGCTTATTTGAATTGCAAATTTCAAATATGAGAGTATGGTACTTCAAAGGACACTTACCACGTTTCATTTTGAGGAACTAAACACAATTATTAGTTTATATTCGCATAAGTTGTTAGAGAGTTGAATGTTATGTATATAGATAAGGTACCACTAGATTTTATGTCTATTTTTGGATGACTTATTAGAGGTAACAACAAAAGAATTACTATAAGAGTTTTTCATACTTACTTAATGTCCAACATGCACATGCAATAAACTTAGTCATGGGATTAGTTTTGCCTAATGAGCCAACTTATTGTCTTAATGCCAAAAAGCATAAAAGTTATGTAAACAAGTACAAGAATTATTAGGCAAGGATATATCAAGGAGACTCCCAACCTTTGCATAATTCATGTATTGGTCACTTTTAAAAAATAAGGTGCATGGCATACATGCCTAGACAATAGATTAATTAACAAAATCACTTCTTATTCCATTTTTAGATGATAGGCTTAATTTATTACATGGGTTTTATAACTTTCATAAATAAATATACGAATCAGATAGCATTAAAATTTGATTATAATGAAAGACAAGATTTTTAAGTGGTTAGCTAGGTCATTCAAATTCACTAACATATTGAACACTTTTATATAAGTTATGGCTCAAATTTTAAAGCTGTTTGTAGGTAAATTGTTGTTGAGTATTTTAATAATATTTTAATCTTTAGTTAGAACATAAAGAAGTATAAGGATCATCTTAAACAAGGTTTACATGTATTATGCTTGAACAAATTTTACATTAATTTAAAGTAGTGTTTATTTGCTAATTCACAAGTTTTTTTTTTAGGATTAATTAAGTTTTTTAAGCAAATCCAAAATGGTCTAGGCCACACATGGTTGGTCTATTCTTGCAAACATTATGAAGTAATGAGTTGTAATGGGCTAGCAACTTTTTACTACTAGTTGTTTGCAAATTTTAGTTCAATAATGACACTAATTGTTAAGTGTTGATAGGTCTATTTAATTGGATCCTGTAGCTACAAAGGCATTTAAAGAGATAAAATAGAGACACATTCAAGCCCAAATTCTTCAACAGCCACACCTAAACCAAGTCTTTGAAGTTACTTGCAATGCGTGACATATAGGTATTAGGGAAGTACTAAGTCAAAAGGGCCACCCAATTGCTTTTTTCTAAGTGAGGAGCTTAGCAAGTTGAAAAGAAAGTATTTCACATGTGATGTTGAGTTTTACTTTGTTATTCAAATACTAAAACATTGAAAAAATTACTTATTTCATCATAAGTTTGAATTGCATATAGATCATGACTTCTTGAAGTTTGTAATTCTCAAAAGAAAATCTACACACAACATGCTTGTTGGATAAATGTATTGCAGGAATTTTGTAACACCCCAAATTCAAGTATGCTTTAGAACTCCCATTTAATTTATTTCTAGAATTTATGGAATTGAAGTAACAAGGATAAAACTTAAGTTAAATTTCATAAAAAGAAAGAAATGGACAATATGGACGTGTTAAGGGTAAAATGGTCATTACACTATGATAAGATTGACAAAATGGACATCGAATGAGGTGAAAAGTTATGGAATTGAATAAATAACATTGGAGAAAAAAGGAATATAGTAACTAACCCTAAAATCGCAAAAAAATTATCATTTTGTCAAAAAAGAATAATTTTGTCAAAAATGACAAAATTGACAAATCGAAAAAGTTCAAAAGGGTAAAATGAAAATCCAACCAATCCAAAATCCTTGAAATATTATAAATAATATGTAGGAAGAAGTTGGAACTTAATTTGGATATAAATTCTCTTAAAAAAGATTAAAAAGGATAAAAATAAACTTTTATTTGTGTCAAGGGTAAAATGGTTATTTTAAAAAGAATGAAGGAATAAAGTAGAGTTAAATTTATAGGATAAAAAAAGTATAACCAAAAAATAAGGGGGATAAGTGAGTAACTGACATGAGGACATATTGGTCCTTGTATTGAAAAAAAGGAGGGGCAAAATTAGAAATGTGTTATAATTAATTAAATAAAAGGGAGAACAAGCTAAAAACCTTTCAATTTTTCTCCAAGGCTACTAAACCTCTCTCCTTCTCTTTGTTTTTTATTTTCTCAAATTTTCAAGCCTAAATCTTAGAGAAATTAAGAAAATTTTTAAGAAATTTTTTTAGGAAAAATGAAAAAAAACTTGGAAAACTTTCATTTAAGGTAAGAATCTTCAAATTTAATGTCTTTTAAGTTTATGTGATATAGAAAAATTAATGTTAAATGGTGGTTTTGTGTAAAAAGAAGGAGGAAGATATCATAGAAATAAGGAAGAACAAATTTTGGTAAAGAAAGGTAAGGTTTTCATAATTTTGGGTATGGTAAAAAGTAGGGTTTCCATAAATAATTATGTTATTGCAATTGGATGTGAAATTATGAAATTGAAGTATTATTGAGCATGATTGGAAGTAGAATTTTAAAAGAAAAAATCTAGGCATGCATGCATGATGGTATATTCAGCCATGTATATATGTTAGGAAGAAATTGTGTTTTAATGCAATTATAAGTTGGATGATGAAATTGAGATGATACTTAGCATGAATTGATGTAAAATTTGCAAGTATGAAGTTTGGATCATAAGGAGAAAAATTTAACCATTTAGGAAATTTTAAGGAAAATGTGTATTTGGATGTAATTGATTGATTGGAAGTATATAAATATATTTAAGAAGTGTGTTTGGATGAAATTGGCAAAATAAAATATTGTATGCATGGAATGTAGAATTCGGCCATATAAGAAATGTTAGGGAGAAATGTTTACTTTGATATATTTGATTGATTATGAGTATGTATATAAGCTTAGGAAGTGTATTATGATGACAATAAGACTATGTATGCATAAATGAAAAATTCGGCCAAATGAGGATGAGAAGGAAAAAATTATTTACGTGTTATATTTTGGATTAATTATTTGTAGAAAAATGTGGTTGGACTATGAAGTGAGTAGAATTTTGTTTGGAATGGTTATGTAAATAATTCGATCTTATTGAATTATATTATAAAAATTTTGATATAGTGAATGGCAGTAACATATTTGAAATTCAAGGATGGCAGAGTATTGTATAATACCGCTAGTTAAATTCTAATGAAAGATATTTATACTTCGCTAATATACAATGCTAAATTAAGTATTTCAAAATATCTTTATAGTGTTGTATGTTCTAGCCATACTATGTATATGTGTGTGTGTGTGTATTTATATGGGTATGAGTTTTATGAAAGAAATTGATTGTTATGATGAATATGAAAAATGTTCTATAGTAAAGAATGATGCATCTTGGATGAAAATGTAAAATATTTAGTTTAAATATTATGATGAAGAAATTTAATGAATAAACTTGAATAAATAATTGTATATTTTATATATTTATTATGCATTCATAATAAAGGCTAATGCAGAAACGAAAAAGTGTCACGGATTAGTCTGAGTGATCATAGGTTGGATCTTATCCGGGAGATTAACGAGTTAGTCAGCGTGACCATAAGTTGAATCCTGTTATCTCACACTAGATATGACCTTATATGGACAATATTAAGGAGTTAAGGATTGTGAAAGTATAATGTTGCCACTGATTAAAAATGCATTAGCCGTAATTAATTATAAAAAGAAAGAAAGAAAGAAAGAAAGAAAGAAAGAAAGAAAGTGAAAATGAATGATATTTCAATGAAAAATGTGAAAATTTTTGAAATTAGCATATTGCGCATAATTGTGTGATTATGACTATATGTGCATAATTGCTTATGTTTATGTATGTATGAATATGCTTATAAGTAGACAAATGTATCACTTATAGGCATATGAATTGACTTAAAATAAAAAGGTCATTATTTAAAAATTATGTTTACTTTACTGGGCAATTTTGATTGCTCACTCCTATGGTTTTATTTTTTTTCCAAGTAAGAAAAAATTCTGGAAGCCTAGAAGTACATCTGAGGCATAGCACGCAAGAAAAAGAAAAAAAAAAGGGACATGAACTTATAATTTTGGTTTGTTTGTAAATTCACATATATAAGTATTTATATGTTCTTAATAAACTAGTTTCAGGTAAATATATGTTAAAAAGAAAATTTGGTTTATTAAATATATTTTGTTTGATATTAAGATACATATCCTTAAATGGTAGTAGTAGTTAAAAAAAAAATGATATTGGAAGTGCCTAACAATTTTTTGCAGGTAGTAAAAGTCAAATTATATAACTAAAATATTGCGAATTTTTTTTAAAAAAATTACTATTTATTTGGTCAAGTGATAGTATTTATTTGGTCATTCACTATTTATATGATCAATTTTCTAAATTCTCAGTCTTAACAACTATTAAACTTTAGAACTTATGTTTTCTTTAAAAAAAAATATAAAAAAAATTGCCAAACTTTCGGGATTTCAAAAGCATAAAATGTGTGTGTGTGTGTGTGTGTGTGTGTGTGTGTGTGTGTGTGTGTGTGTGTATAAGTAATGGTCACAACAAATTTTATTTTGGCTTAAAACACCAACTAGGCTAAAAAATAATGTAAAAAACTTATTGAGTAGAAAATGTTATCTTCTAGTTTACTTAAGTTCAAACATGATAGACTTTAAGGAGCTAAAACACTTCTCATATTCTTACTTTAAGCCTATATTTTCAACTAATATGTAGAAGAAAAAACCACTAATATAGAGTATTCTTTAAAGGATGGATTCTTATTTCATGGACATATGTCTTTTGTTTAGACTTTTTTACATGATCTAATCCTTGGGATTCATGGAGTGTGTCTAGTTGAAAATTTTAGTCGTGATAAAATAATTGTTATGGTTAATGATCAATTTGTTTAGCCTTAGTTAAAGAGACATGTTATTGGAATTGTAAAGTTATGTCGTATATGTAAGTTAACTTTGGCTTATATATTTCTCTTTCATTTCTAAAATATCATTAGAAGATTTTAGCATAAACTTCATACTAGGACTCCTAAAAAAGGTACATGGGCATGACTTTATATTTGTTATTGTTCATGGATTTTCAAACACTAGCGCACTTTGTGCCTTGTTCTAAGACTTTTGATGGCTTATGGGTGGATTTATTGTTTTTTAAAGAAAAGATTTGTTTATATAGTGTTAAGATTTTTTAGGTTGGCTTATTCGTGATCAAAATATTTAGAGATGGCTTCATTGTTTCTTAAAGAAGAGGTTTGTTTATGTGGTGTTAGGATTTTTTGGGTTACTCATTTACAATCAATACATTTAGAATTATTATTTTTTAAAAGCTTTGTGCCTAACAAGAGCCTAACCAATACTTAAGCAGATGTCCATGAGATTCAAAATAGTTTTAGAAATTTTATGCCTAACATGTGCTCAAGCAGATGTTCATGAGATTCATAAGAGTTCTAGAAGTTCAATGCCTAATTAAAGCTTAAGTGGTGCTCAAACGACCAAGAACCAAAAGATAGGTGCCTATCTAATGACTGACCAGTGCTCAAGCGGTCATGATCTAGAAAACTAATGCCTACCTAGATCTTGAGCTATGCTCGAGCGGCTATGCAATTTGGAAAGCTCATTTTACTCACTCTAGAACCCTACTTAAGTTGTTCTATGAAAACATAAATATGTTAAGTTGTGATGTAGGGTTTAAGACAATTATTTTTAAAGATTTTAAGTCTTTGATTAAAGGTATTCTTCTCTAAGTTTTCTTAAACCTCCCAAACCTAATTGCCTTTAAGAAAATCATAAATCCATTTTTGTTCTTTAAGATTTTTGTTGATTTCTCTCAAACCTTATTCACCATCCTTTCTCTCTCTAAAAGCTAACTATATGCTTTCAAAATTTTATAAGGTCATAGTGGCTGGAGTTCCAATATTAGAACGTATTGTTCATAATTTCATAAAAGTAGAAAAGATTGAAAATTATGAATATTATGATTGCAAGAATTTTTGGAAAAAAAATACTATTTGTAAGTTTTTCTCTCTCTAGTAAAATTTGAAACGACTTTTAGATTAGTCCAGAAAATTTTTATCTTGTGAAGAGTTTTTTATAAGGTTTTTCATTAATAAGAAATTTTCTTATCTATTTTTACTTATTAATTTATTGATTGATAATTAAATTTGTTGTTAGATTTTTTTTTTTTTATGCTAGGTTGTAATTGAATAACTTGAGATTTATTAATTTTAACTAATCTAGAGCATAGCAAATTTTAACTTATTTTTATTCATAAGTTTTGTCTATCATAAATATTAATTACTTATAAAATAAAATTTTAGAATGACAATAAGAGGAATTAACTTAAATTTATCATATCTCGTCATTCTTAAATATTTTCGGTTATAAGATTATCAATATTAAAACGTTGATAAATTTATTTTAGATTAGCATATGTTATGTCTGTTCCTTAAGAAAGGAAGATAATTGATCTCATAATTTACTAGTAACGTATTCACTTAGTTTAATATAAGGATATTTATTAGAAAATAAGTACATCAAACTAACCCACTTGAGAATTGATATGAAGTGTTATCCATATGTTTATGAGATATTTCTAAATTATGATGGTATGAATAATTCTTAGACTTAAAGTCTTTACAATATTTTGTATGTGGATCATATACTTTTTAACATTACACCTCTGTTATCTATAGTGAGATTGTATATATTGTAATAATTGGCAATATGAAAAATACACGAAAATTGTGAGAGATCAATAAAGAATTTGCCTCTTTAGATAATATAGAATTGATATCCCAAGTGGCACCATTTTCACATAAGTAATAATATAAGTGCATAGCTATAGTGAATTTCGAACAAGTTTTAGAAACTCTAAAATTATACCATCAACTTAAGTCAAAAAGTTTTCAGTAACTATTATTTAATAAAATAAATATTTTTCATATTCTACAATCATAGGTGAGATATGTACAAGATAAAAGGATTGGATCATACGATAATCGTATACAGAATAAATTTTACTAAAATTAGTATTCTTTCTTAATTGGGGGTCATTATGTATTACTAAATGCTGCTCTTGATTTATGAAAATTAGATTTTTAATTAAAAAGATAATTAATGATAAATTAATTAGATTAATTTACTAAACTTAATATCTCTATTACAAAATAAAAAAGAACCTAATAGGTCATACACTTTAAAGTATTAAGAAATTAAGAATAAATTATGTAAAATTAAGTTTTAGGACTTAACTGTTAAGTTCTTAAACTTTTGAGATGAATTTATAATGTTAGAAATTATGGATAAAAAAATAAAATTTTGAAAATTTTGACCAATATGTAAATTTAGAAACATTAATGCTATTTTATAATTTTTAAAAGTACATGTGCTATTTTATAATTTTAAAAGGTTAAGGATTGAAATATAATTAAACAAATTATTTATTTTTAATTATATTTTCATATTTATCATACTAATAAATTCTATTTAATTAATTTGATTAATTAAAAAGATAATTAGTTATTTAATTAGAATGAGATAGCAATCTTAGTAGATATGATTAAACTCTATCTCTATCTAAACATTTCTAATATGATTAAGAGTAAATAATTAAAAACTATAAATACCTATGTTTCTATGGTAAAAATGTACAAATTAGTTTTTTAAAAAATTAAGATTTGAAAAAATTAATCTCTATGATCAAAATACTTGAACCCTAATTTAAGTATCTTTTTGTTATCTAACACTATCAAAAGACACTCATATAATCTTGAATTTAGTGAAATTTAAAATTTTTAATTTTCTACTTTATGTGAATACTATTTAAGATCACACACTCCGGTGGTTCATTCAAAAAATTGATATTCATACAGTCTCCGTATTTTAGTAATAACTTTTGACTTAAAAATTGGATTGATACAATTTGAAATCTTTATATTTCACAAAAAGAATCTAATTCGAACATATTTAAGGTCAAAATTTAGTTTTAAGTTATTGATTTATAAAAAATTTAAGAAAAAATCATAGTCATAAAAGGTATGCTATATAATCTTATTAATTTTATTAATTCTTATTTATCATAAAACATGCATAATAAAAATATCCTTGTATGGAAATTAAGAAAGTTATTTTTATTTTTATTTTTATTTTCTATGCATATGTTCTTGATTTTCCAACAAGGTAGTGAATTGAAGTTTAGGCAATTTACTCTACTGCTTGGTACGTGATCATATCACCTCACTGGATATTATTTTGCCTAATGCTGAACTTGCTTATAACAATTCATTTAATTGCCCAATTGATTGTCACCTTTTCAGTTAACGGTGGGAGTTAAGTGGGAGTTAAACCACTATAGTCTGCTTACTTAATTCCTTGAACTATCAGTTCTCGCGTTAGTGAAAGTGATTAAAAATTTGCACAGAGCATTCAAGAATTACAGGCTGAAGCACAAATTGGCTACCATCACCTAATTATAAAAGTAATATACTGACAGGCGAAGACGAGTGGTTGAAGTTAAGGAAGGCAACCTTGTTTTGTTTCTATTGAAGGCTTGGGAAATTCTAAGATTATCAGAACTTACATCCACGAAGAGAAAGACCACTCAAACTTATAATACAAATTTGATTTTTATTTGGAATCAAATGCATGTGTTAGAACTTCCTCCGAACGATCAAATTAGTCCTGCTGTTAATGTATGGGACTTGCCGCTCTATGAAGGCTATAATATAAGATAGGGAGCTGACCCACTTTTACCTGCAATGCCTCAAAAACTAAGAAAGAAATTGAAGATATTCTAGATGATCTATTGGTTTCTACACAAAGGGGAGGCTAGGGGAGGCTACCAGAAATATTTGGTGAAATGGAAACATTTTCTTCTTTCTTATAGCTAATGGTCAAGGGATGATGAAATTCAAAGGTTGAACCAAGATTTGTACGAGTGCTATCAAGTGTGCAACTCGTCAAAGCTAAGTTGTTTGAATTTAAAATAGTTTGAATTTTTTGTATTGAGCCTCTTGTTTTTAAGAAAATAATTTGAATAAAAGAGGGTAGAGTTGAAATCTTAAAATTATGTTTTATTACTTGAAATGAGACAGTTCTACAGTTGGTGTGATTCCACCAAGTGGAGGGTGAGTCTTACTGAGATTCTTCCACTCGTTTTCTTTAATCTTTTGCTATACTGCATCAAGTATGTAGCATACATGATCCCACAATGCAATGGTGTTTGCAATTTAAGTTGCATGTGAATTTGTGTATCGAGTCTTAAGCTGGATATCACCTGGTTGTTTATTTAAGTTGCATTTGAATTATTTTGAATTTCTGTTGCTAGTCCTCGCTGAATATCGCCTGATTGTTTACTGTTTAAAATATTTTGAATGTTTTGTATTGAACCTCTTGTTACATAATTTGAATAAAAAAGGGTAGAGTTGAAACCCCAAATTTTTTTTTTTTTTTAACTTGAAATGAAACACTTATGCAGCTAGTGTAATTCTAGTAAGTTGTGGGTGAGTGGTATTGAGATTCTTCCACTTCTTGTATTTAAATTTAATCTTTCGCTACACTGCCTCAAATATATAGCACACATGATCCCATGATGCAATGGTTTTTGTCGATAAGGTGTTGATGTTAGGTCACCTCCTTCCACACTGTTTGACTCTCCAATTAAATATACAGTTGTGAAGCACGTAATATTGCAATATTAATTATATATGAAATAAGTATTAGAATGAGATCACAAGGAAAGAAAGAGAGAGCCGGCATTTAATTTAATTTGTCAAAAAGAGGAGTTGATTTTGTTGGTAACATTGGGTAGATGGACAGATCTGCAAAACCTGCAAGTGTAAAAAAAAAAAAAACAAAAAAAACAAAAGAAAAGTGAGAGAGAGTGAGAGATAGAAAGAAAGAAGATACTAGCTGTGTGGTAATGCACAGAGAAAAAGGAGGAAAGGTCTTGTCAACAATACAAACAACATACTCCAAATCTGATCTCTGAGGGGTCTGAAACTCAGTGTAATAATAATAATAATAAGAAACAAACAAACAAACAAACAGCTAGTAGCTAAGAATAACATCACAGTACTGACCTGAGCGCTGAGAGAGAAAGAAAGAGAAAGGTGAGCCCCTCGTCTTCTCTCTTCTCCTCCTCATTACACTAAAAATCACTCATTACTTTCATTTCTTCAATCAATCACTCACCTCACTCACGCTCTGTGCTAATTTTTTTTTGCCTCCTTTCTCCGCGTCTCCTTAGCCTCTGCTTCTGGGGGAAATTCCCCTTATCCGTCGGTTTCTTTCTCTTTCTTAACCTTAGAAGAAGCTGCTGCTGGTCCTGCTCCTGCTACTGATCCTGATCCTCCTCCACATTATCATCATCTTTATTTGCATGTTCCATGCTATTTGTTTTCCGGCGAAGAAATAGAAGGCAATTTTGCATGAATTCTTATATATATATATATATATATTAATTAAGTAGTATATATTCCATCAATCGTCCCCACCTACGCCATAAAAGGGAAGCACAGAAAGAAAGAAAGAAGCTTCAGAGGAAGATCAGCAACCATCCCATCACAAAAGAAAACGTTTGACTCCATCGTATAATCAAGAAAAGCCGATCGCTCGCACGCACGCACGTCCACTACTACAAGTACTAGTACTGTTTTCTCTTTCAATTCAATGTCTTTTTTATTTTATTTTATTAAACTTTCAAGACAAAAAGAATAAGAGATCAAATTCTTCATCCCAATATCTCCTTCCTACAGTCAAGAGTCAGAGAAACCCCCATCTCCCCTTTTCAGCATAATCTATTTAATTGCATGATTTCTTTCAACTAATTGCTTCTACTTCACATCTTCTATGGTATTATCATATATTAAATACTTTTTGTTCATTCCGATATTATACATTCACATGTCTCGTCTTTACAGGAAAATAGAAACTAATATTTATATATGCCTTTGTGAAATTCAAGCGAGATGTGCTGTACCAAACCTTTCCATGGAAATTAGCAAAACAAAAACTCTACTTCACGAGATCCAATCCACGAACCGCCCCAAAATCAAGCTTCCTAATTTGCTGTGATTGAGTTATTCTTAAGCACACCCTCTCTTAAAATTTCACAGGTGGCCGGCCATAGGAATGGAAATTTAATTCTAGTTTCTTGCTTTTATTTTGTTACAAATATGTATAAATAAATGTAATTTCCTTTTGCAGCGTATAGTCAAGTCAGCCAGCCAACAAAATTAAGAAGATTTCGCTTTCATTTTGGACAAAGAATCAATAATTATAAAGCCAGATCCGGCAATTCCAGTTTTATGTATGATATAAATGGGAGTATTTTGCCAACCGTAATTAAATAAACTAAACCCTAAACAATACGCCAACCTTTCTCCATTGCAGCTGCATCTCTTCTCCTCTTGCAATTTATTTCATTCAATTTTATCACACTTGTGTGTTTTCCTACTCGTTTGGCTTCGCATAAACTTGAATCAAGTTGAGTTTATTAAATAATTTTCAATTCTCCCCCATGAATCTAAACTCTCTCTTACATTTTTAGGCTATTAATTAATTTGATTTTTTCCTTTTTCTTGTTCTTTTTAAAGTTATATAATGCACGTATTATACCTTGCAGAAAGACGGTACAAAATGGCCTCATCATCGAATTCACCATGTGCGGCATGTAAATTCCTAAGGAGAAAGTGTCAGCCAGAGTGTGTTTTCGCACCATATTTTCCTCCAGATCAGCCTCAGAAATTTGCGAACGTGCACAAAGTGTTCGGTGCAAGTAATGTGACCAAATTACTGAACGAATTGCAACCATCACAGAGAGAGGACGCTGTCAATTCACTTGCATATGAGGCGGAGATGCGCCTTCGTGATCCTGTTTACGGCTGTGTGGGAGTCATATCTTTCCTTCAACACCGACTCCGCCAACTACAAATGGATCTCAGCTGTGCTAAGTCTGAACTCTCTAAATATCAGAATTTGGGCATCACTGGCCACGCTGGTCTAATCGCGGCAGCAGCAGCTGCAGCCACTGCCTCCACAACCCACCACCACCAGAACATGGGTATCAATCTGATTGGTGGAGGGGGAGTTGGTGGACGTGACCATCACTTTCATCACCAGTACTTTCCCAGGGATCATCAACAGCAGATTATTAGAGGTTTTGACGGTAGTAGCAATTATGATGCAAGCCTTCTTGCCATGAATGTTTCTGCTAGCATTGGACAGCTCAGTCAGTTTCAGCAACCTAGGGCCGCTGGTGGAGATGATCGCCGCAGTACCATTGATCCCTCTTAGGGCTAGGGTTTCTCTTCCACCATCATAGGTAATTAAAACTTTTATCCTTCTACTAAAATGCTTCTTGTTTATTAATTTTTGTGGGCTTGCCTCCAGATTATGATTTCTTTTGAAAATAAAATAAATTTACACACAATGTAAACATAGTGATGATCGAACTCAAAAAAGCAGGTTTTCAAAAAAATTGTATGAATCTCCAGTTGAAACTAGGCTTTCAAATAATTATAGGATATTAGCAGAAATAGAACTTATCTTAGGGTCTATTTATTATTATTATTATTATTATTCTGTTTTATGGGATGCAAATTAGAGAGTTTTGACTTGATGAAATGTGATAGACTAGCATTAAATTAGTATTTTAACGATTGCAAAATTAGGTTAATATCGTGGGTTTATCCCAATGCTATCATAGCTAGTTCTAATTTATAAAAAAGTTATAGACACGAATTCCCATTGCTGACCAGACCGACCAAACAGGAGAAATTTGTGTGAAATATTGTTCGGAGATATGGCCAGACCAGACCAGTTGATGTTCAAACTGTATATTGTCCATAGAGCTAAGCTAGATCCTTGTCCTTATTTCAGGGTTTTTTCTCGTGATTCAGTCTGAATGCGCACGGTTGCGTGACTCAGCAATCCCATCTCATTGCAATTGGAATTTATTAATTTTCACCGGATCAATGATAAAGATCTTAGTCAATGTATGTACAATTAATTTTCCTTTTTCTTGTTCTTGTGGATTGCAGGGTACCTCTCAAGCTTGAAGGATTCACAATTGAGAGTGAACTAGCTAGCTAGAGACACAACAGGCATTTTTATATTTAATTAAATACCTTTTTTCTAGACAATTTTGTTATGTCTAAAGATAATTATATATGTACGTCTGTCTCTTTGGCTTAATTTTCTCTATCTTAGATCGACTATGAATTTTATCGTCCTTTTGATCATTTACCTTCCGGTCTTGACAAAAGAACGTACTTACTTTTCAGACTTTACAGCAACACTATTTGTTCGTGGGGTTTTGCCTCTTAAAATGTGCCATGGCAGGCAGGCTCGGTCTAGTTTTGTTTCCACCCCTTTTAACTTTTCTCTTTAAAGTGTTAACCAGATTATTTGCGATTTGAAGTACTATATGCAGTAGCTTATGCATACTGAGATAGCTATTATATGTATTCAGATTGCCTCTGATAATCATTATGCATGCTAGTTAGGAGACTAGGTGACTCCTGATCTTGGGTGCTCAAACTCAAAAGGAAAAATTAATTCTTGACTAAAACCACCTAGTATTTTGAATGCCCAAGATTAGAAATTTAGCCATCATGATTGTGAAAAATTAATTTCAAAAGAGAAATATATTCATGCTATTATTTTTTAAAAAATTATTTTTTTTAAAAAGATAATATTCAACCATTGCTTCTAGGTCAAACACAACAGGGACCGCACCAATATATGAACGAATTAATAGATCCATTTACTTTAAAAGTATTTAATGTTTCAGATTATATATAGCACTGTGGATAAAGCATGTTAATACTATGTTATAATTTCTCCATGACATTATTCATTATGAAAGATGGGATTGGTTTCATTAGCTTCTATCCATATACATCTGAACCAGATCGTCCTGATTTCCATTTACTATGTGTTCTAAGACTCAAACGATTTTATTTTACATCGAAGAGAAACAGGCACAGACTCGAAATGATTAAGCAGCAAAATTTGTCAATCTAATTAGCATACCGTATCAGTAATCGGATGCACTTATTGTAGTAGAGTTCTTACGAGAATGCTAAGCTCACAGAAAAAGAAGAAGGAGAAGAGTGCGTCGGGGTTATCATCAATTATGGGTGCGA
The DNA here is from genome assembly GCA_032402905.1 of Khaya senegalensis. Lineage (NCBI taxonomy): Eukaryota > Viridiplantae > Streptophyta > Magnoliopsida > Sapindales > Meliaceae > Khaya > Khaya senegalensis. The sequence goes on along the minus strand of CP135550.1, from coordinate 624,686 downwards.
ATCACTTGTGCATTAAATGCTTTAGCGGAGATGATATAGTTAGCTATGATTCTCTAGAGACTAGATTAGATTAGACTAGAGACTAGTGCGTTAAACATAATGCACAGGCATGAAATGCATATGCAATTCCGGAACAAAACAGAAGACAACTGAATAAGACAAAAAGAACAAGAGGGCAAGAGGTGGGTGGGAAAATTAAGAGAGTAGTCCCAGATCCAGAAAGCAGCATGCATGAAATGAAAGGCCGTTGCAGAGAAGAAATGTCAATAGTGAAAAAGAAATGAGCATTAAATACACAAGAGAGACTGTAATATTGCAATGAAATGTTCAATGCTAATTAAAATCTCAAAATCCAAAGCATAAGCTAGCTAAAGCAAAGCACAGAAAAAGATATAGGAGCAAAGCAAGCATTATTCAAATACAGTGAAAGTGCGAGCATGCAGCTTTATTATCTTTATTATTTAAGTCCTATATTGACCCCTCGTCTCGTCTCGTCTGATTGAAAAACAAAAAGAAAATGCAATATTGCATGACAATGATGACGTACTGTCGCAATGATGACTCTGCACTTAAATGCATTGTCATTGCCAGTCCATTCCCACTGTCTCTCTCCTCATCCAGGTACTACTGCTTGCACCTGTATCATACCCCATGTGTCATGTATGCATGCTTGCTCGGGTTTTGTCATATATATATATATATATATATGCAACATTCACTTGTATTTGACCTACCAATTGTATCAACAAACTTAATTTATATAAATTTATCTATTCAAATTAATATGGCCAATCACAATTAAACAAAGAATTATAAAAAAATGAAAATAATATATGAGAATAATTTAAATTATTTTATTATTATTATTACATTACACTAATTGTTTGTGATAATAAGTTTGTATAAGTAATTTATATTTTTAATATTAAGTTTACAATATTCTCTGTACACTTGTATAAGATAATTTATTAATTTTTTTTTCAACAGAGCTAAAAATTTTGTTTAAAGGGCATTAATAACAATAAAATAAATAACTTTTGATAGAAAAAAATGATAACAAAGAACTTATCTAAAATGGTAATAATTCTAAAAAAACACAATTAAAAAATAATTAGTAACACTAAATTTTAGTGAAATTTATTTATATGAAATCTAATATATTCATCTTATGACTTCAAAGTTACTTCACTTTAATACCATCCAAAACCTAATTACATTTTGGTATAGACTATTAATTATCATAAATATATTTAAATATTTTTAAACATTTAATGATAATTGATTGATCTATTACAACTACACACACATTTCAACCTTTCACCATTTTCTTAAGTTTATGGATATTTCACCTTTTAGAAAAGAAAATGTTAAAATAGAATTTGGACAATACTAAGTTATATTCTCAGAAATCATTGTATCATGAAAAATGCTGTCATATCCTATAATTAATTAAATGATTTATTAAGCATAAATTTTATGTAAAATTAATATAAACTTAGTATTTTAAGGAACTATTTTTAATGTATGATAGCATCTAATACAATTTTTTTTTTCTGGGTGGTTGCGATAATTGACTTTAAAGTTTTTAATAAAAATTGTCTTTAAAAAATGATTTTCAAAGTGTGTTTAATTAAAATAAGTGGGAGTATTTTGTGATACAATAAGAAATCGTGGGAGCATTTTGATAATTTACAAGAAAATTTTTGCAAGTCGAGTAGGGGCAGCTGCCCCATCTCGCCTCCGTCCGTAGCAGCATTCAACAAAGAGTAGCACATAACTTATAAAATTTAAAATTCTAACTTGAAGTTTCAAAACTTGTACGACGAATTCATTGGAATTTTTTTTTTTAAAGTTGTTTCGAGAGCTTTTCACTTTCATTTGTATAATTTTAAATTCCAAAATTGACCTTTACCTTCTCTAGGTTAAATTCTTTGTGTGTGCACTTTCTCCAACTTCCGGTCTCTTTTAAACAAAGTAATACTCTTGGCTTTAGACTTAGATTTAACACATTTTTATTTTTAAAATCACTCAAAAGATCTCCTATTATTTTGTAAAGAATTTTACATAAATAACTCAATATTTTGTTTTTTCAAAAAAACTGAATCTTGTGAGGATGGTTTGGAAGTGTTAATTAGTACCGCATAAATATAAGATTAAAAGAATATATATATATATATATATATATATATAAAAGCATATTCTTGTGTTTGACTATCTATTTTAAAGGTTATCAAATTTAATTAAGATTAGAAAAAACTTACAAAATTACTTGCTATTTAAAATAGTAGTTGAAGTGTTTTATACCTAGGGTTAGTAGTTTTTGATGCAACATATGAAATTAACACAAAATTTATAAGTTGAAGTTGACATAAAATGATATAATTATAAAATGACTAACACAATAATAATGTCATTTGGGACTTACAATTTTTGACAAATCAATTCACTTATGACATGATGAACTGTTTGAGTGATTATTTCATACTAATTTATTTATGATTTAATAAATATATTTTATATTTTTTAAAAAATTAATTATATTTTTTACGTTTTAAAAGATATTTAATTATATTTATTATAAAATTAATTAGAATTTCAGTACACAATCATAAAATATTATAGAATATATTATAATATATAAAAAAAATATAGTATAATTTTTAAGTTTTGACATGATTATTAAATGGGTTGGGTTGCAGTTAACTTATATTTTATAAGACATGAATACAAGATAATATAAATATGATATGAAAATATAAATTATCGATCCAAACAGAAATTGACCTTTATTTGATGCTATATAATACAATACAATATAATTAAGATAATAATTCAAATTACTACCATTATTTATAAATAGCAATAAAATAAATATTTAATAAATCTATATAAACGTGTTAATAGGTTAAAATATAAAAGTATTTATAGATTTTTCCTCTTTTCCTTTTGCATTCTTAAATAGAAACTTAAGTCCACTTTCTATTACTTAATTTTGGATGTTACAACTACTATTTCTTATTATGGGACTCAACTATAAGTATAGTTCTTATTATAAAATTAATGTACTGTGAATAGGAGTATTAATCGATAAATTGATCACTCAAAAAATTCAATCAAAATAAGAAAGATAATTCTGTACAAAATTTCAAAGTTATACATGTTTATGATCTCATTCTCATTAGTTGGTCACATAACTACACTCTCAATAAATTAAAATTTAATATTGTTCATATTTTATTTAGAGCTATCATATTTTTGTTCTATTTTTTTTTTTTAAGATGAAAAATGTTTAGTATATATTTAATTTATATTATTTTAATCTCACAATAATTATAATTTAAAAGTCATTTCACTTTAATATCACAAAATTTTAATTGTTAATGTTGAAATAAAAATGATCAAATTTAAATCTTTCATTTTTTTAATATCATCTCAAAAAAAAAAAAGAAATTATAATTGCTCTTATGATGTGTTTGTATTTTGTAATATAAGAGAGAAAGAAAAGGAAAAGAGGAAAAAATTATTATTATTTTATTTATTTTTATTAAAAATAATTCAAGAAAGGATTTCATAAGAATCTTTTATTCTTTAAAGTGGGGGAATCATGATTTCTCACCCAAGAGTAAGAAATCATGATTCCTCCTTATAAAATTAATAAAATTTTAATTTTCTTCCTTTTTTATATAGTTAATTATTTTTTTTATTTTAATTAATTTTATATAATTATTCTTTAATAATTAATTATTTTAAAATTATTAATATAATATTATTTTACTTATAAATTAAGTTATCAATATTAATATTTATTTTTGTATAAAATTTTAATATCATTTTATAAACTATAATTATCATTATTTTTGTTATAATTCTAATTATAAATATTTTTTATATGTTTCATATGTATATTAATTTATAATTTTATTTTATGACTTTATATTTATAGTAATTCATACAACTAGTTATATTTATTTGATAATATAATTTTTATTATATAAAAAATAATTATTAATATAATTATATTTTATATTTCAAAGTAAAAATTAAAATTGATTTAATTTTTTAATTATGAAATGCATAAAATATTTTAATAGAAATAAGTATTTTTATCTAAATAAAAATAATTAATTAATATAACAAATATTTATAATAAGAATATTAAGAAAATATATTTGTTAAATATTTATTATAATAATTATTTTAAGAAAATATAATTACAGCTAAAATTTAAAAGTAAAAAATAATTAAAAAATTTAATATATTAATAAGTATCAATAAATTTTAAAAAAATATTTTTGTCAAAATAAAAAATAAAAAATTTATTTCTATAGATAATTTTATGGTATAAATAAATAAAGTAAAACCCATTTTTTTATTTTCTTTCGTCTTTTCTTTTTTCTTTTCTTTCCATTATTAAAAATAAATATACTTTTAGTACCTTACAACTACTTTGTTGATATATTATAAAAAAAAATATTTAAAAATTATGACAAAAAGGTTAAGATGGTATCTTATGGTCCATTTCATTACAAAGTAATATTAGGGCTTGGTTGGATTGCATCGCACATCCTTGTGTAACGTAGAATTACCCATACAAAGACTGCTACGGTATGTTTGGTAAGGATAAAATAAGTAGACTGTATTAAATAGTTGAAATTTTGCGTTTTGTTAATTTTTTTAAGTTAGATTGCATTGTAAAATAGCTCAATTTCGGACCCTTGTTTTTGGACTATCGAGAACCGCACCTCCTTGAGTCAAACTTGCATGGATGAAAATTAATTATTTAATATTTTATAAATATAATATAATATAATATAATATAATGTTACACAGTGTGTGTATATATATATTAATTTAATTTATTATAATTTAATTTAATATATATAAAATAATATAATGCAATACATACTATCAGATGCATGCTTAACGGTAGAGTTTGGGTTGGGTGATGAGTCATCACGTGTGAAGCATGCGAAGTGGGAGAAAATGTGACATGAGATGAGAGGGACGGTTTTAAAGGTAGGGGATATCCCGACAATTGCACGTATTACGACACAAAAATTTGGCTATCAACAGCAGAAGCAGTAACTTTTCTTTTTTTTTTTTTTTACTCTTTTGCATTTATTTCGGGTTGTCCCTCCGAAAGAGAAAAGACCCCGCACCCATCCAAATCCCAATACTCAAATTTTATTATTATTATTATTATTTGTTATTATGACTTAAACGATTTGGCCTACTCGATGTCATTTGCATTTATTCGACAGTGCCAACACCATGCATGAAACCTGACTCTGACCCTGACCCATTCCAGCCCCACCTCCCCGACTCTTTCCTTCCCCTTCTCTCTCTTTCAATCTTCGCATTCATTTAATTTATACTTCTTCTACTGCTGCTGCCTGCTGCTGCTGCTGCTGCAATTTAGCATATACACATAAAAGGTGTTTGATTTGACTAATCCGTCCCTCTATGCTCATTTTTCGTTTATTCATTCTTGCCTGCCTTGACCGTTCCTTCTATTCCTTCTTGGAGTTTGGCATTTCGCACTTTCCTAGCTTATATTACAATTATTATACAAAATAAAAAAAAAAAAAAAAAAAGAGAGAGAAAGGAACATTTCATCAATAACATCATCTGTTGTATCTTTTTCTCCCCTTCCTTAATAACGTGCTTTTTGTCTCCCGCCCTCCCCCTCTTTCTCTCTCCCCTCTTTTATGTGTCAATCTGACAAGCCAGCTACAGATATGCCAACTGGCAAGGAAACTTGACCTTCCTTCAAGATACCATGTGTGATATTAATATGAGCTATCTTGGCATGCGCCCATTTGGCCCCTCTATCTACACTATTTTTCATAAATAGATAAGCGCGCGCGCGCAAGGGAATGAGATTATTCAACTTCTTCTTTCTTGCATATTTGCAATGATGCTATACGAAATAAACTTTAGTATAGCCAAATCCATATAATTAATTCATTAATTAGATATATACATGTTTAAGTACTCTAAATTTTTATATCAAAAATGTTCATCCTAAATAATTAATCATTTATTAATTATTAGGTGGTGAAATAGTCTAATAAATTATTATAAGAATTACAAAAATATATAACTCACTTAGATAATTGGGGATGTATGGATAAAAATTTAGGATAAAAATTCAAAAAAATAATATTATTATCTTACATTGGTAGTTTTAATTTTAGACAACGTATAAAAAGAGAAAATTAAACAAATAAAAAAAATCGATATGTAACTTCTTACTTTTAACTAATTTAAAATTTAATTACATGAAAACACCTTAATTAAGCCCACTTAAGACATTAGCTCCAAAGAGACTTTTATGTAATTGGACAGTGAAAAGGAAATGAACCATAGGTAGTCAGCTCAAAGTAAACTCAATTTATATTGTTGATAGTTTTTTTTTTTTTGAAATAAATCTCTTTTATTCTAATTCCCTATCTCACAAGAAATTCTCTTCCTAATTAAATAACTATAATATATTTATTTACATAAAATTTTGTTTTGGTTAAATTTTTTGAACTTATCTTAGATAAGATTGTTTTAACTATTTTATAATTATTCTTACATAATTAATTAAAGTTAAAATATTTAAATTCCCTTTTTATTTCAAAAGTTTTAATTTTTCTAATAAAAAAAGTCATTTTAACTCAATAAATATCATAACTTGAGTTTGAGTGAATCACAATGCTATAACATGTAATAGAACATCTTTTGTAACATTAAAGAATAAGAAAAAATTTGTGATTCTTAAAAGTAAAATGGACTTCAAAGGCCATTTGGAACTCAAAGTGAAAATCTTTGCTCAAGGGAGCAAGAAAAATGGAAAATAGGCATCACCAAACCACACGACTTGAGGTTTTATATTTACGCAAGAGAACTTGAGTGGAGGTTAAGTGAAGGTTAAGCAAGCCTCCCAAGTAAGTAGGTCGCTTAAGTGAAGGTTAGGCAATGATAAGGCGTTGGGTTTTTGGCAACTGGCCACTTGAGCACTAGTTGAGTGGAGGTCCAATGCTAGGTCTCTGGCAGGAGGTTGCTCAAGCACCAATTGAGCACTAATTAAGCATTGAAAGTTGGTTGAAGGCCGTTCAAGAGCCTGTTGAGCGCAGGTCAAGTGTTGGCTTTCTGACTATAGTCCATGAATTCGTTTGAGCATGAATCTAGTGCTGATCAAGCATACCTCTATTGGAAAATAATTGATACACACTTTTGTCATAAATGAGCCAACCTAGAAAATCTTAACAAACTTTCCCTTTGGCCATTCTATGACAAAACCCAAATAAACCAAAAATGAACATGTCACATATAAAATTTTAATAATCATAAAAAATAAAACTTTATTTACAATATAATACCTAGACACACTAAACACAATATTTTTCAGATAGTAAAAAAGAAAACATGTTACCTGAAACATAAAAAAAAAAAAAACCCTTACAAGCTAAGTGAATCAAGTAACAAAGACATCACCCAAACATAGTATATATCACAAAAACACACACAAACTTTCATAAATTAACTTAAATAAATCAAAATAATCCAACTAACTCATATATACATCAAAATAATATGACAATAGCATCCGAAGTGTATTACTCTCTTTCCTTACTCCTTTGCAATTTGTACATATACAAACAAAACTAAAATAATAACAATTAAAACTAACTACTCTTTTTTTTTTTTTGCCATGGAATGACAAATGATAATTGCTATAAATCTAATCCAATATCCAAAATCTCAATCAAATTAAAAGAGCACTCACCAAATAAAGTAAGAAAAGTTATGGCAGAAGTAGTAACAACCAAAAGAAGTGTAACAATGGTAGAAAAAGTAGGTGGAATGGCAAGAGTAAAAGGAGTTACAATAAAAGTTAATGGAGTAGTAGGATTAGTAGATGGAGTAAGAGAAGAATTAACATGTCCTATAATGAAAAGATGATCTCAAGGCTCAAAAATGATAAATTTAACATTTTCATCTTCTTCCATCTTTTCAACATCTAATATTTTACCATCTTGATGCCTTATCATTATGAAAATGTCATGCATCTTACTAGTTTGACTCTTCATAGAGTGACTAATAGCTTGCAGTGAGGTTTGGCTGGTGATGATCTGCTATTGAACAATATAGACATGATATAACTCAGTCATAAAGTAGACAATTATGTACTAAGTGGTTAGAGCTTAATAGGCAATGATGTTACCATAGAGACTAATAAATCAAGAGATGTAAAAGTAGAGAAAGAACAAAAGTAAAATGTAAAATAGAAGAAGAAGACAGAGAAGAATAAAGGAAACAAATCTAGAAGAGATAACAAAATGATAAGCAAGATTCAAGAATAGAGTACGAGCAAAAATAGGTCATGAAAGATGCATGAAATTAGTAGTAAGGAAAGAAAGAAGAAAGCTAATACTCAATAAAAGTCAAATAATGATATAGTTAAAAGGAAGACCAAAAGACTAATTAGTCCCATTAAAGGTCTTGATGACAAGATGACAAATATAAATAGAAAGGTTAATAGAATGACTTTCAAGAAGGGCATAAAGAAATCAACTTAAGGAAAGTTAAATTTGAGCGGTGTTCAATTGGGTACAAGTTGGTACACATGATTTTGGTAAGAATTGTTGTCCTTCCATGCTTAGAGTTTGACCATCATAGACATGTGGCGACCAAAATTGGTGGTAGCCATATCTACTAGAGCCGATTGATCAGTTCCCAAAAAAACATACTATAGGTGTGACACTCATAGAATGCCGAGCTGAAAAACTACAACATCTATAGTGATGAAGCATAGAATACTACAAAGATAAACTGAGACAATTATACTACTTAACTCTACATCATAGATGTTAGAGTATAACTCTTAAATAATCTCTTTAGAGAGTTGTAAGAACCCTTCAAATAAGGAACCCTACTTACAAAGTTTTAATAGAAAAAGAACCCTAAAAAGCTCTATTAATAAAGGAAGTTATACCTCAGGCTCATGTTCTATAGCAATTATGGAAATTCTAGCATAGTAGAGATTTTCAGCATGAACATCAAGAAATTTAGACAATTCAACCAAAGGACAAGGATGCTTACATAGAGCAATTGACTTCTTAGACATATGTAATTAGGAAAAACATAAATATGACATAAAAACAAATATATTAGAAAATGGATCATAAAGTGACTATACCTATAATGCAAATGTCAATTAACATTAGTATTAGGTAATACTAACAAGTAATAATATTGCTAAAACATGCCTAAAAGAAGATAACTACAAGATAGTAACAAAAGAAAAGAGGAAAAAAAAGTCCTACGCCTCTTTTTTTTTTTCTTTCTAGGAATGTTATTAGCGTGATGTGGATACTGTGGAGCTAGTAATGCAGTTGGATACTAGAACATACAGCGAGTAGGCTTTTAGTTACTCAATATTTGTATTAGAGTATGCCTTAGAAGCCATTTGTGTTACTGGCTTCAAGGATATGTTGGTCTTGTAGATACATTATATATATTAATAAAAAAAAGTGTTATTTGTTCACAAATATATGTTGTTTTCTTTATTTAATCATGTATATAATTAAAGTATATTTGTAAATTATTCAAATAATTTATTTAATAGTTAAATGACATTATCAAAGTTATTTCCTATAAAGGTGATATTGACTGGACAATAATATTGCGTAGTAGACATACTAAATATATTTGGTGAATATTATGAGATGATATTAGTGTGAATAATGTGATGGTCATGTTATTAAGATATTAGTATAAAATAAATAGTTAAAGAACTATTTATTCAAATATGACCATACATGATAATTTATATGGTATTGCATGTAGTCAATGATTTATAGTGTAATTGTACTAGTATGCTACATTATCCTTTAACTTAAGACATCACTGATGAATGTGGTATAGATGCACGTAGTTCATATGGTAAATAAGTATGAGACTAGTCATGTCTTATGTGATAAAGCTGGTTTGATCATGTATTGTTTGCATTTAAAAATGTGTGATATTCAAGACAAGATCTATTGACTCAATGCGTATAGGATCAAAATTTTCGCTTACTCGATTCAAATTTGAATTTCTTGATGAACATCGACAAATGGCTAAAAAAGTAAATTTTTGGTTAGAGTGATTAAATGTCACACGAAAGAGTTAGTAGTGATGAGTTCAGCGCATATTGACTAATATTTCATAATTTCATTGGTAAAAAATTTTGACGTACCATATACCATAAATCAATTAGAATTAGACAACAAAAGAACTTTACCCATACAATATATATAATTGAGATGGGGAATGATGAAGTATGACTTCATTATAGATTAGGAGTTATGGTACATTACTAGATGTTAACTATAGTCATTGAATAATCGAAAAGTTTGATAAATTTAAAAAAATTCAGAATAAGTTCACGGCTATTTCAGAATGAATCTACATGATCACACAAATAACCAAAGGTAGTGATAAGTATTTAAGTGATAATATTATTAAAAATAAAGGCTAATACTTTGAAGATACTATTTAAGTTAAAATAAATATATATAATCGTTATATATATTTATGAATTTTTTAAAGTTTTTAAAGGATTTCCTTGAATTTGCATTGAAATGTAATTTATTATAAATTTATAATCAAATTAATAATATTAATTATCTAAAAATCTAAGTGAAAATGTGCAATTATGAAATAATTACACATTGGCCTATGTATATATGCCTAATTACACTTTGGTTAAAAGTTAGTCAAATTTTTGTATTTAAGTCTAAATACTTAAATGTATGAAAATAAAAATCATTGGATGATTACCATTATGTCCATAACACTTTGACATCTTTATTAAAAAGTAAGGATAAGAATGGGATGCATGGATATTTCCAAGTATATATACATGTGTTAACTTTACCAAATGGCGATTTTTGCAAGCAAAAATAAAGCCCTCCTCCCTTAGTTTGGCAAAGGCTTCTCCAAGTCCATTTGGTGTGTAAATTGTGATGCTTCCATATAATTGGAGGTTAGTAATAATCCCTCATCAAGTTTGAATTGATTGAACTCGCCCAAGATGTCATTCCATGTGTTTGTGAAAATGCATGAATGAACTCAAACTTTGATTTAATATATGTTATTAGCATTTCAATCCAATAGTTTGGTATATCCCTGTTGACTTATATTTAAATTATCAAACTTCTGAATATTAAATAATGCATGATTTATATGGACCATTTAGATTTAAATTTATTTTCTTTTAAAAAAATATAGTAGGTATTCACATTTTTTTGTAATATTTTAAATCAGTTTTATATTTTAACTTATTTTAAAAGACCCTAAGATATATTTGACTATTTGATCAATAGTATTTTATTAATAGTTTTACTTTGCAACTTAAATTTCATTGACCTTTATTTTGAGCCGTGACAAATTATAAGTTTCAATAAACTTTGCTTTACATGTTGTTCAAAATTCAGTAAAATAAAATAAATGCAGAATGATGAAATAAAACATGTAACAAAAGAATAAAAAAAGGTGTTGTTTGAATACAAAAGTGATAAAACACAGCTTTGATCTTAATAGTATTGAGTTTGACTTTCACCTATTATATCTAATGTGGTTTCATTATGGCTTTATTTAGCTTATAATTCAACATTTTAAGCTACATGTTTTTTTATTAAGTTTGGATACAATTTGTTTATAGATCATATTTGCTTATCTCTTGTGCATATTGTCATTTAGAGATGATACTGACTATGAGTGCATTGAGTACATAGAACATTTTATAAACTATATACTGTGCTCACATGGTCAATGATCAATACAGGAAATTCTCTATTTTTATTACAAAGTCATTTATTTTTATTATATTATCATAAAAAGGTCAAGATAGAATTTTGGCACTTGATTAGTGCTTAGCTATTGCTCGAGTGCTCTTAGGTGCCTTTAAGCATATGCCATATTATCAACACTCAAGCAATCCTTAATAGCTGCTCAAGTGGTGACATGAGATTTTAAAATCCCTCGTTCTCTTTTCATTTCGTCATATACCTCTTTTTCTTTCATTTAACAAAATATCTTCTTTTTTTTTTTTTTGTGTTTTTCACAACAATTTCCCGTTCATTTCATCTCATTTACTATCATTTATTCACCGTATGTCCTTATTTCATCTTACTTTTTGTCAATTTTTGTAATTTTGCATTGGAATGTTCATTATTTATTTTTAGATGTCAAACTTCAATTTCATGCATTAAGCATAGATTACCATGATTTTGGAGTATTTCTTGCAAAACCTAGCACAATATTTTTACAAAAAAATTTATGCGCTTAGTAGAAATTAATGTCATTTACCTAAGTTAATTTTATCAAAATCCTACATAGTTAGCATATAAAATATTCCATGCATATTTTCAGTAAAACCATCGATGATGCTAATGTTAGAAAATTCACTTTTTATATATTATATATAATATACAGTTAAAATAAGTATCGTCAATTTAATTTAAACTATATGAAACAATTTATATGATCATGCATGTTAACAATATAAGCAAACCAATACACACACGTAGTGTTATCATATGTACATAATTCAATTATATAAATATGTACATACCTCTAGTTAGACAATTTTTGTCAAACAACGAATACAAATTAGTTACCTTTGTATCTCTATGGTATCCACACGATCGAAAATTTAATTAGAGTGCTGGCTTCTATGATTTAAATGCGTAATATTTTTTACATTCTTTTTTTCTCAAGAGTAAGGATGAAAAAATAAACTTTAAATATACTTTTAAAAATGTAAATATCACATATTTATTTATTACTATTTTAGATATTTAATTTTAACTTAAACTATTTGGTTGAACTTTATTATAAAACCCAATTTATTTAGTAAATAAAGCACTAATAAATTTAGTTCAATTTTTATATAATGGGTTTAAATTACTACTGATGCATTAGTGTAAGGTTATATTTAGTTACCTAGTTTAACTTTAAATTATTAATATAACGTAATTCTATATTTATAAATACATATTTTATTGAGTATTGTGCATATTTATGGCCTAAAAGACCAATGTGATTGGATTGATGAAACTGTAATCAATTACATTTGATGAAGTTGTATTTACTTTATGATTGGGAACATCAATGTGAAATGGATTATAAATATGTCATGTTTATGTATGAGATGCATGATATAGAAAAAAATTAGTTAAATACATGTATGGGTGAACCAATGTATGAGGTACATGATATATAATAAAATAATAATTGTTTCTAAAACCAAAATCCTTCATAACTAAAATATTAAGTCAAGCCTTCCAATGAAAAATACTCGTTAAGGCCTCGATTGGATATGTGTATACTTGCCAAAGTAAGGTACCATACCAATCTTGGTGAGATGCAATAGAATAATAGTAATATCCAAATTGTTGTTAGTGAGTTAGACTTAACTAAGTCATCTTCATAGAATTGAGAACTTATAAGCAATGAATTGGTTATGCTCTATTAGATGGATTAGAATAAGTGTTGTTCATTCAATATCCAAGACTTGCATATGATGCAATTAACAAATATTTCCTATCTAAATAGCCAAATTTTAGATAATTAGTCAAAGCTGACTCAAGATAAAGGTGAAATATGGATCTTGGCTTATTAAAAAAATTCTAGTATATAATTTTTTGAATTAATAGTGAGAGTTATTAATTTAAAGTAAAATAATGAAAGTATTATTTAATTAAAATTTGATTAAATGTATTATTGCATAATACTTATTTTGCATATTATGTTGTAGATTATTATTATAACATCAAATAACACAAATATATTGTCATTGTGATCAGTCCTTGGAAAGGACAAGTTGAATAGGATAAACTTCCTTGATTGGTATAGGAACTTGAAAACAGTCTTTAAGCAAGAAAGAAAATTTTGTCCTAAAGTAATTTATACTTGAGCCACCTACTGCTAATACCTAACGAATTGAGCAAGATGTTTATAAGAAGCATTAAAATGATGCTTTAGACATTCGTTGCCTCATGTTGGCTGCGATGATACTAGATCTTCAAAACAGCATAAGAAAATGCTGGCATTTGATATGATTAAATACCTTAAGAAACTCTATCAAACTAAAAGAGGTATGATGTATCCAACATCTTGTTCCAGTGTAGAATGCCAGAAAGAACCCTAATTGGTGCTCATGTACTTAAGATGATTGAGTATATCAAGAACTTAAAAAGATTGAGTTTTTCTTTAGGCTAAGAGTTAGTCATTGATGCTATTTTACAATCGTTGCTAGATAACTATAGTTAATTCATCATGAATTTCAACATAAATGAAATTGACAAGACTTTTCCTAAATTGCTAAGTATGTTACAAATAGTTGAAGCAAACATGAAGAAGTCCAAGCTTATATTGATGGTACAAAAAGGCAAAGAAAAGTTCAAGGCAAAGGACAAGAATAAAAAGGACAAGAAAAATAAAAATGAGTTCAAAATTGAAAGGTAAAGTACCTAAGGAAGAGACATACTTTCATTGTAGTGAGGAATTGCAAAATCTACTTGGAAAATTTAAAGAAAAAGAAAAGTGAAACTTTTACTTTTAAGTATTTTTGTTATAAAAGTTAATTTGTCCACTTCTACATGATGGACAAGATGACTAAGACCCCTTTCACTGGACATAGTAAAAAGGCATGTGAATTGTTAGCTATTATACATAGTGATGTATGTGAGCTTTTCAACACATAAGCTAGAGAAGGATATTAATATTTCATTACATATATTAATGATTTCAGTAGATATGACTATATATATCTTATGAAGTACAAGTTAGAATCCTTTAAAAGGTTTAAAGAATTCAAGAATAATGTACAAAATCAACTTGGTAAAAGTATTAAAATATTTCAATTAAATCGAGGTGGTGAATACTTAAATAAAAAAAATTATGATTATTTGAAAAAATGTGGAATAGTTTTGCAGTTTACTCTTCCTACTACACCATAGTAGACTGGTGTATTTGAGAGAAAAAATTGAACCTTATTAGATATGGTTTGTTCTATGATGAGTTATATGGATCTTTTAATTTTCTTTTAAGAACATGCTTTAAAAACAGCTGCATTTACATTAAACCGTATTCTATCTAAATTAGTTCAAAAGGTTTTATATGAAATATCGACTGGTAAGTGTTCTAGTTTGTCTTTTATGAAGATTTGAGGTTATAAGGCTTACGTGAGACGTCAAACCTCTGAAAAACTTGGATCAAAATGTGATAAATGTTATCTTGTGGGGTATTCTAAAGAAATTAAATAATACTATTTCTATAATCCCACTAAATATAAAGTGTTTATTACTTAGACTAGTATTTTTCTAGAGAGAATTTATTTGAAAAAAAACTACTAAAAAGAAAATAAAACTTTAAGAAATTCAAGATATATAAGAAATAGCTTAAACATAGATGGAACTTAAATAGGGTTTACAAGTGGTTGGAAAACAAGAATCTGCTTATAAAACACAAGCCTTGTGTAGGTTTAGTAGAACACGTCATAAGTCAGAGAGATGAATTTTTTATGACTCAACATGGTGATGTGTTGCTCATGGATCAAGATGAACCTATAGCTTATCAAGAAATGATAACAAGCCCAAATTTTGAGAAATAATTTGAAGCTATGAAATTTAAAATCAAATTCATGCATGTTAACCAAGTATGAACTTTGGTTGATCCACTTAAAAAAGTAAAACCCATTAGGTACAAATATAAAAATTTTACAATACTCCCAATATTTCTCATAACATTTCAAATTACCGCCACAACGCAATATATCACATCAAAACTTAATGTATTTATTTAATTAAATAAAAATAATCTTCTTATAATGTTCTAACAAATACAATATATACAGTACAATAGCCCTCTAAAAGAACTTAAAAAATAGGGTATGAGCCACAACCTTGTAGATATTCACATATAATTAGAGTTTTTTAAGTAAATTTAATAATAATTATACTTTCAATCAAACAAGTTATAAATAAAGTAAATAAATAGAAATAAACATAAATAATGATAAGACGATAATAATCCAAATTAACTATCATTATATATAATGCATAATTTTGGGGTACTATTATTAAGGATTACCGTCCAATAAATGTGTAACTTACTTATTTTAGGGGCTCTATACTTAGGGACCGCCGCCCATGATTTCAAGTTTACGAATTTTCATCGTATGATTGAAATCAAGTCCATAGTTATCAGTGCTAAACAAAAGACCATATACCATTTTATAATCTAATCACACATAGTAATAACAAAACAATTTGTTCATACCATTTTACAATATTTTAAATACTAAAAGTATAATTTAACAATAATAATATTGCTAAATCGTGAAGAATTTATACTAAACAAAATAAAACAATATTTGTGTTATTAAAATATAATTTTTCATAAAATTTTAATATAAATTCCTACTTTTTAGTTTTTTAAAACACCAAAACATCAAATTATATGTGAATTACATACTTGGATCAAAAGGCGCCGGTAATTTTATAACTCCTTCAATCTCTCTCTTTTCCCGACCACCACCTGATATCACTTTTAAGATCAATACATAATTACTAAAATAAATTAATAACTTATGTTGTTCATAATAAAGTATAAATAAGTTCCTGATTTAAAATCAAACTAAGATTCGATATAAAAATTTTATAATTTTAAATTTTTATAATAAAAATTATTAATAATGATAAATTATAAAAGGTCCCTATAATATAAATAATTATAAAAATATCTCTTAAAATATAAATAATTACAAAAATATCATAAAAATATTTATACTTAAAGCTCAAAATTATTAAAAATTATCATTTTACCCTAAAATTATAAGAATTTTTATTTTGACCTCAAAAATTTTAACTATTGCATATAAAACTTTTAATTTATAAAATTAAATAAAATTTTTGTAATTTTTGTATTTTCACGACCAATCAAATTTTATAATTTTTCATCTAATTTTTTAATAATTCTCAATAAACCTTCCAATTAATCTATCAAATTTAATCCAAAATTTATAGATTTAAAATTTAATAATTTAAAATAGTAATAATTTTAACTATTAAACTACTAAAATAAAAATCTATCTATTTTTTTAATTTTTAATAATTTACACACTAAAATAAACTATTTTCTTCTCAAAATAAAAAATAAAGAGAAATCTTACCTTTATTTTCTTGTACTTTTTCTTATTTTTTTTCTTATTTTTCTTTTTCTTCTCTTTCTTTCTTTTCTTTTCTTTTCTTTCTCTTTCTCCCATCTCGTGACTTCCAAAAACATCTCCCAATTTCTATAATCTTCCTCTCATTTTATACTAAGGAAATGGGCTAAACTCTTTCTAAAATTTTTGGCCTAAATTTCTTTAGGTTTTTTTTAATGGGCCATGTGTTACAATCCATATTGAAAATATTTTTCATGGCAAATAGATTTACTTTTTGCCTTATGAACAACAATTTCTTCTCCATGTCTTGTTTGTCAACTGATCCATTTTTCCGAAAACAATGAAATGACTTAATGTTATGTCTTAACTTAAACTTCTCAAGCTAACCTTGAGAAAAAGTTGAATTCTAAAGTTACTTTTGGGTTTAATATCTTCATAGTCTCTCTTGCATTTTTCAAGATTAGCTTTCCTCTTACATTCACGCCATTTTGGTATTGAAGAGAACCACTCATAAATTGCCTTCTATATATTTGAAAATTTTGATGATTTGTTTAGCACTTAGAACGATCACCTTTTTCTAAATCAACCAAAAGATATTTTGACGATCATTTGAGTTTATTTGATGTTATACCTTGACTGATTTCATATGAAAATTTTTAAAAGTTCATTGTTGTAGTTCTTTTTAAGTGTACGTGATGCTTTTTTATTATACTCATATAATATTTTATACATTTCATCTATCATGGTTAACTTTTAAACACCTTTTAAATGAGAAACTATTGTAAATATTCAAGTAATTTATTATAAAATACTGTATTTGTTTATATAAGATTATTTTTAATTTAATTCATTAAATATATTTAATTAAATTAACACAATTATGTACATAAATATTATATACTTAAGTAGATAAGCACAATGTATTTATCTATTTTTGGTAAATTTTTTAGGTAGATAAGTGCAAAATACTATTTAATTAAGTAGATAAATACAATGAACTTAAATTTAACTAAGCAGATAAGTATAATAAATTTATTTTTTTTGGTTAATTTAATATATATTTAATAAATTAACCATATTCATTTGATTAGATTGACAAAATATAATAAATTTTTAGTTGATTAAACGTATGTCCATTAAAATATAAATACATTCTATAAATTAATAAATTATTAATTTATGGATTAATTAATACTTCTTTTAATTAATAAGTTTATGTGATTCCAACACTGTTAATTTATGGAGTTTATGCTATATTATGAATATTTTTTGTATTTATATGTGTTATGATATACATTAAGTATGCATTGGCATTGAGCATGAACATACATAATATTTTCATACGATGAAATTTGATTTTTGAAAATTGACTGTGCTATGAAAATACAAGTTTATCTCTGAGTCAGAATTCATTACTTGCTTTCCTAGGCAACCTATAATAATAGGAGGGATCATTCCTTTAAGATTGATATATATATATATATGATAAGTGTTTGACTCGGGCTTGTTGTCCGTTGGATGCGTACGATGAGCAGATCCCACCTAATTCATGAATAACCATTATCCTTTTATAATATGAATGGAAACTACCAAATAGTTATTTTTATATCATAATTAGATACGTGACTTCTAATTGCACAAACTGCTTCTTGTGTTATTTTACAGAGCTAAAAATAAATGTAAAAAATACATATCAAAAAAATTGATTAACTGTAAATTAAAGAATGCGGGCTTTTGAGATTTCCTTTTGATCTATTTTAAGCCATATGGCATTGGGTTCGTGTAAAATTTCTGATGTAATTTGGTTTGGACATGAGACGCAAAGGCAAAGAGACTAACAGAAACAAAGGAGAGCTTCATAACAGCACGAGTGAGTAGCCACACGCAGGCAGCATGCCCGTAGCAATGGCAACGCAGTAGCAGTGTGACTGGCAGCCCTAAGCAGATGCAAGGGCGTAGCGGTGTCAGCACATTTGTGTCCAGCAGCAACAGTGGTAGCACTACTGCCGCGCGCAGGGCGTGCCATCAGAGTTGCAACAAACACGCGCAGCTGACAACAATGACACTACAGCAACTACGCTGCAACAGTAGCAAACAACACATAACATTAGCGTTACAACTGGGAAGCAAAAACGTCCCGCCGTGCCGTGAGAATGCTCTCACGGCGGCAGGATGCGTGGTTGTTACCTGCTAACTCGAGTGGTGGAACCCGAGAATCGGGTCGTTGCGAATGTAGCCCAAGGGTGAAGACTAAAAATAAAAAAAAAAAAACTGGGGCTTACAGGCTAAAATCTAAGCCCATTTGTCTGTAGAACCTAGCCCAATTCCAGGAGTCAATGGACTATGCAAATCGTGCGTAAGCCCGATTTGCTTTTGAAGCGCTGTTTTAATAATAAACCATTCGGCCAACTTTTTTTTTTTTTTTAAAAAAAAAAATTTTTTATAAAACTCTCCCAAATATAAATTTTTATTTAGAAGTCCAAACTTATTTTTAAAAATAAAAAAGACTAAAAAAAATAAACCTATATATAGAAAATAGATAATAAAAGAAGTAATTTCAAAACAACTACACGATATTATTATAAATTTAAGATGAGATTTAATACCATTATTTGTATAGAACATTCATTGTTTCAAACAACTAAGATTATTGTTTTAAAATGACCTCTTATGCAAAAACATGTATTGCGTAGATTAAATGTATAAGATCAACAATGAGTTGTATGAGACCTAAAGAAAAAAGAGGCACTAACTTTTACTAGCAATGCATAAGTAGTAGAAATGGGTAAAGGCTCAACTTCCAAAATTTTAAAGATTTTAAGAATTCAAAGTGAAAATAAAACGAATAACATATATAAGATGAGAGTCAAATGAAAACAAAATAAAAATTCTATAATTGTCCAAGTTTCTAATACCATTGCCAACTAGTAATTAATTATAAAATGTACTCAACTAATAGGCCTAGCCTTAAAAGAAAAATAAAGGAATGCTATTAATCTTAGAAAATGATATTAGTATTTGAAAAAAAAAGGGGGAAAAACGAAAACCATGGAAGAAACAAAAAATATATAAGAAAACTTCAACAAGAAATCATGAATGTGCATGTGATGCAAATGTCCATTTGTAAATTTGAGATAACAAACTTGAAGAAAGGTCAAACTAAAGGAAGAAGAAGAGGGAAGAGGAAAATCATTCATGTTGCAAAAACATGTACTAAATCATCAACCATAATATGATAAACGAGCAAATGTGTGTGAAATTGAGCTCCTTGGCTTCATAGTCTATTATTCGTCCTCAACTTTTTCCTTCAATTTAGTTATTCTCCATTCTCATTATCTACATCAAATTCGTTTGCTGAACTGTCTTGTCAAGGTAAAAAAAATTAAGAAACTGTACTAAAATATGTTAAAACCATCATAATGTTGAGATATGCTCTAAAAGTTATTTGTGTTATCGACTCTAAAGATATTTTATCTCATAAACACTATATATTAATGAAAGAAATAATTCTTTATTAATAAATATAGCCTAGTTCCTTTATTTAGTTATACATATAAATAAAGTATATTTGTGAATTGTTATAATAATTAATTGAATCATTAAATTAAATTATTAAAATTGTTCCCCACGAAGATGATTCGAATGGATAATATTGTATAGTCTATATATTAAATACTTCTAGTGAATATCATAATATGATATTAGTGTGGATAATGTGATAGTCATATTATTAAGACATTAGTGTGATTTAAATAGTTAAAGAATTATTTTTTTAAACATGATCACATAACGATAAATCATGTGATATTATATGTAGTCAATGATTTATAGTATAATTATACTAGTGTGCAATATTATCCTTTAACTTAAAATATTATAGTTGACTATGATATAGATACATGTAGTTTATATAGTGTATAAATACAAGATTAATTACGTCTTGTATAATAAAGTATATTTGGCCACGTGTTGTTCATATTTGAAAATGAATAATCGTCAATACAGAATCTATTGGTTCAATGGATAGAATTGGAATTACCGTTGACACTTCAAATTCAAATTTCTTAATAAGCATTGATAAATAGTAAAAATAGTAAATCTCTAGGTAGATTGATTAAATGTCATGTGAAAGAGTACGTGGTTATGAGTTTAGTGCATATTAATTGATAGCTTATATTAATATTTGTATAAAGTTTTGACATGCTATAGACCCTCACTCTATTAGAATTGGATAATGGAAGAATTTTACCCACATAATTGAGATAAAATTTAATGAAGTAAGATTTTATTGTAACATAGAAACTATGACACATTACTATATATTAACCATAGTCGTTAAACTTTCAAATTGTTTGAAACTCAAAAAAGTCAAAATGAGTTTACAGTCATTCGACAATAAACCTACATATTCACACCAATAACTAAGGGTAGTGAAAAGTATTTGGAAGAAAAAATATTATTGGTAATAAAGTTAGCACTTTTGAGATAATATTTAAAATAAAATATATATATATATATAAGTGTTATATATATTAATGAATTCTTTAAAGTGTGTGAAGAATTTTTCTTATATTTGTATTAAAATATAATTTAATATAAATTACATGATCAAATTAATAATATGAATTATCTAAAGACTTAAATGTAAATATGTAATTATTGAATAATTACACATGAGCCCATGAATATATAATTAGTTGCATTTGGTTAAAAATTAATTAAATACCTTATATTTAAGTACTTGAACTTAAAAGTATAAAATAAAAATTATTGGATAATTACTATTTTATTCATGCCATCTTTACACCTTTATTAAAAAGAAATGATAAGAATGGAAAGGTTTAGATAATTTTAAGTATATATATGCTAACTTCACCAATTTTTCTTATGTTTTGGAAACAAAAATCTAGCCTTTATCCCATCAAATTCGATCAAGCGTATCCTCTTCTTTTTAGTGGTGCAAATTTTAGATTCTTCGCACAATTATTGAAGAAATTCTCATTATTCCTCATCATGTAAGTATGAAAAATTCATCCATGTTGCTATTTTATGCATTTATTTATGATATATATATATATGGTTAGTATTCCATGTGTTTGTAGAAATGCATGAATGAAATTCAAATTATGGTTAATACATGTTATATGATATTTCAATCCTTTAAATGGTATCAAAGTATGATTGGATTGATGTATATTGTTGATTGCTTGAAAAAACTAAAATATGCACACATGTTTGCACCATTCGGCCAACTTGGGTTCTTGTTTTGATATTATATAATACATAATAATGCTTCTAATGGTACACATGTATGCACTATTAGATGATACATGGTGCTGTATTAAGTTCGTAGATGTGTTATTTGGTTGTGATATGTGTTTATTTTGGAGAAAAATAATAATAAAAAAAAGAATGTATAAGTGATGTATTCAGCCACCATTGATTTTAATGATTGAAAATTATTTTCAATTGTTTTGTATAAGTTTATATGTTTCATGATTTTGATATATGTAAATGTATGGGTGGATTTTGGTTGAAATCCAAAAGGAATGAAAAGGAGGAAGTTATGTCCTTATGGGAGGTTTACATGGAAAAATGTTTTCCACGCAAATTGTATGTATACAGAAGCATTATTATGGTGTTATGAACACATGACAATATAATTTTAAAAGCATTGATTTGTTTTAATGTGATTAGAATATGATGGATGAGTATTTTATGCATAGTGGAATGATCACATGGGATATAGATTTATTCACCAAAGTAAATTCTTTTTTATGTATTTAATGGTTAAATGGAAACAATATAATAATATGTGATATCATGAGGTTTAGTCATGGTTTCCAGGTTGGTAAAAACAAGTTTTCATCAAAATCTAATCATGTAGAATGTTGATTCATGCATCAACATGGTGATCATAGTGATTGGCTAAAAATTGTTGATTTATGAAAAATATGATTTTTATGAATGATGATCATATATATGTATGAGATATGTATATGTGTGAATATGTTTTGGAAATAAAAAATGTTTGATTCCATGTTTCTAATTGTAAACCATAAAATGTGTTGGCAATGAAAATGGTTTTATAGATGGTTTATGTCTTTAAATTTATTAAACACATATATGTATCAAGTGTTGATACATAATTGATATATATATATATATATATATAATATGGGATTATAAGCATATGTATGCATATGATTATACGATAATATGTGTTTGTTGATGGAATTAACTATATGCATGTGAATGTATGTATTTGAAATGTTTGAATACATGCATGCATAATGATGTTTTGCTCCATGTACGTAAAAACGGTTTCATGCATGTGTTGATGTACATGTGATATGTATGTATATATATATATATATATATATATATATATATATATAAGACAAATGTGTATATATCTATACATGTTATACATGATATAGCATACATTGGCATACATATGATATGTACACATGTCTATATGGCTATGTGTTAAAATGTATGACAATCTCAAAAACAAAACATTAGGTTAGTTCAACAATACAAACATGCACAACGTAATCACTAATTTGATTAGTTACTAAAAAACTACAAAACCAACACAATAAATTTCAAAAATTGCTTATGAAATAAGAAATTTTGAAAAATCAAATAATTTAAGAAAAATTAAAAGAAACGTGTGAAGTGTTACACGTATATTAATAATTAGAAAATTATTAGTAAAATATATATTAAAATATTTTAATAAGAATTAAATGTGAATATATATATTTGATATACATACTAAAGTTAATGAATATTTATTCATAAAATGAATAAATAATAAATAATTTACATGTTTAATATATGTATTTTATGCATATGAAATTAACGTGTAAATTAACTCTTTAATAAAATTATTAAATTTATACCTTCCATAGCAGGATAACAACAAATTCTATAACTTAGTCTCATATTTCAAAATTCTAAAATATGAGGGGTGTAATGTTGACATTATAGAATCTAGTTATCTGATTCTTTTGAGTATATGCTATTATCTAAATTAAGATTTTAAAATATAAGGTTCAAATGAGAGGTACATCTTAAGAAAACACAATGATTCAGATTTAGCTTATTTAGAATACCAAAATTCTAAAATATAAGGTATTTAAGGTTATGGTAAGAAAAATGAATCATACCTTATATAATATATAAAAGAAAAGATTTTTTTATTTATTAAAATTAATTGACCAAGCTTTTAAAATGTAAAGTTGATTAATTTTAATAAGAACTTGATTCCCTACTAAAATATTAAACCTATTAAATCTCCAATGAAACTTTTGAGTCTTAATTTAGAAAGTGTAAAATTCAAATTAAATAGTAAGAGTTAATATAATTAGCATTGTTTGATAACTTTTAAAGTGTTTAATTATTATTGTATAAATTGTTTGAACATATACAAGATACTAACCAATATTTTTCTTTTCTCACAAACTCTCATACTTGTAATATAAAATATATAAAATGACAAACAACACTCTTTTAAAAATATTGGATAACAATGTTTTGACAAGGTAAAATTTCAAAGATTTACTTAAAAATCTTAAACTTGTTCTGGATTTCGAGAAATTTAGTTATGTCTTGGAGAATGCTCTATCACTTGAGATTCATAATGATGCTACGCATGATAATATTGAAACATTTGAGAAATGACATGATGATAACAGAAAAGTTTCAGAATATATATTGGTGTGGATGAATAAAAAGTTTCAGACACGACATGAAAAGTTCTATAGTGTCTGATATTCTACAAGCGTTTGAGAATTAAGGAAGGAATGTCATCAGATGATTATATCATCAAGATGATTAATTATTTAAAGCAGTTATACACATATGATGTGATCATACCTCACAGTGTACAAGTGATTTTGATACTTCAATCTCTTCCTTCTAGTTATAAATTATTTATAAGTAATTATAAATTGAATATAATTGTGTGGATTCTTCTAAAGTTGCTTAATGAGTTTCAAGAGTTTTAGAAGCAAAACAATAAAGGAAAAAGACATAAAATTGTCCACATGGCTTCTACTAATGGGACTAGTAAAAAGTAGAAGAAGCTGTAACCAAAAAAAAAGGGGGCTAAAAGTTAGTTTAAAGAAAAAGGACTGTAAGAAAGTATAGTCCAAGACAGAGAAGGCCAAGGATAAAGGAAACTTTTTCCATTATGAAAAATTTGGTCATTGGAAAAAGAATTATCCTCAATACTTGAAGAGTCTTAAGAGACCAGAACAAATATGTACAGCTATTATATAATTAATTATAAAATAAATATTTTTTTAAATAATCAATCATAAATAGTTGATTCAGCAACTACTACTCATATGTGTTAATAAAACAACTATTACTGCAAAAGTCAAAAAATCATGCTTTTTCATATTGGCCATAAGACACATTTTGAATTTGGACTTTATATTGTATTTTGCTAAAACTAGTAAAAACATCATTTTTGCTTCTATACTATGTAAATCTAATTACTTTGTGTAGTTTAATAGGAATGAATATTTGATACATTTGAGAAATATATTAGTTGGCAAAGCAATACATACAAATGGTTTGTATGTGTTTAAACTATGCAATACAGGTTTTATTAATTTCATTATTAAGAAAAGAGCTCGGAATGAAATAAATTCCAAAGTTCTATGACATTATAGATTAGGTCATATTGGAGAGAAATGCATAGTTTAACTTAAAGAAAGTAGGATTTTAAGCCTATTAGGTTCAAAACTGTACTCAACCTATCACTTATGTTGTTGAGGCAAAATATCCAAATTCTTTTTTAAGAGTACAGGCGAAAAACTAAAAAATTGTTAGAACTCATACATACAAATGTGTATGGACCATTAAGTAAAGTAACTAAAAGAAAATTTGAATACTTTATTACTTTTACTGATAATATGTCATAATATGGGTATGTGTATTTGATAAAATACAAATCTAAAACCTTTGAAAAGTTCAAGGAATTCAAAAATAAAGTGAAAAAATAAACAAAAAAGAGTATTAAATCTTTGCAATTAGATCGTTGAAGTGAATACTTGAGTACAAAATTTTGAGATATCTTGAAAGAAATCGATATTATTTTTCACTTGACCCTTCCTTATACTTCATAATTTAATAGTGTAGTAGAAAAAAGAAATTGTACTCTATTAGATATAGTGCAATTAATGATGAGTTTTACAGACTGACCAACATATTTGTAGGGTTATGCCTTTCAGATTGTTATGCATATTTTGAATAAAATCCCTTTGAAATCAGTCCAAAAAACTTCATATGAGATATAAAGTGGTAAAAAATTCTGTCTCAATTACATAAACATTTAGGAATGTCTAGTTTATATTAAATTAGTTAACACTAATAAGTTGAAAAAAAAATCAGAGAAGTGCCAATTTATTAGATATCTTAAAGATAGTTTAGGATATTAATTTTACTTCCTTTTTGATCAAAGTGTTTTGGCTAATAGAAATGCATTTTTCTTTGAGAATGAGTTTTTGAAAGAAAAAAGTGCAGGTAAAAATATTGAGTTTGAAAAAGAATTTTCAGAGCCTCAAACCATTACTGTTGTAACTATATCGTCCAGTTAGAAAACCTTAGTGTAGATTCCAATTTGGAGATCTTAATATGAGTTTCTCTATGAGTACAAGTATGACTCGTACTTAGTGGGAAAAGCACATAATGATGATGATCCTAAAAGTTATAAGGAAACTATCTTGAATAAAGATTCAGGTAAATGAACATTTATAGATCTGCTAGAAAAAATAGCTCTTATTAACTGCAAATGGATCTTCAAGAAGAAGATTGGTAAAAATGGCTAGGTAGAGACTTATAAAACTATATTAGTGGTAAAATAATATACTCAAAAACAAGAGTTGGATTATAAAAAAACTTTTTCACTAGTAGCTATGATTAAATCCATTCCAATTATACTAGTCATTGCTACATACCATAATTATAAGATTTACAAATGGATGTGAAAATTGCATTCTTTAAAGTGTATCTTAAGGAAGATATTTACATGAAACAACGCATAAATTTTATATCCACTGTAGATAGGAATAAGGTATACAAGTTGCATTAATCTATTTACGAATTGAAACAAACTGTTAGGAACTAAAATATTCAATTTGATAAAGTGATCAAATCATATAGTTTTTGAAAAATCTTATGAATCTTGTGTTTATAAATGGATTACAAATCATGCTATTATATTTCTCATATTGTATATGGATGACTATACTAATAGACAATGATATTGGCATGATAACTGAGGTAAAAATCTGGTTATCCAAAAACTTTTCTATAAAAGACTAGAAAGAAGTGACCTATGTCCTTAAAGTTCGTATTTACAAAGATAGAACGAAAAGGATAATTGGATTATTTTAAAATTATACAAAGAGATAATGTTGAAAAAGATTAGCACGTAGAACTCTAAGAGAAAGCTCATGTGCTTTATCCATGGTATTTATCTTTTTAAAGATATGAGTCCAAAGATTGAAAAAGAGTGGCAGCAGATGCATGGTATACCTTATGCTTCAACCATAGACAGTTTAATGTATGCAATACTATGTATAAGACCTCATATATCATATACTGTAAATGCTATGAGCAAATACCAGGCTAATCTAGGGAAAAAATATTGGTTAGCAATGAAATTGATCCTTAAGTAGTTGATAAGAACTAAAGATTTAACTATGAGTTATGGATATCAAGAGTTAAGCATTTAAGAATACTCAAATTTAGATTTCTAGTCTAATGTTGATGATATAAAGTATATATCAACAATTATTTTTGTATGTAATGGAAAAGCTATTAGTTGTAGAGTTCCAAATAAATTACGACAACAAACTCTACAATAGAAACTAAATATCTAAACAATCAAAGAGGTTGTTTGGATGTGAATATTCATGTCTGAACTTAGTATGGTTGCTAATATGACTTATCCGATAACCATATTTTGTGATAATATTAGAGTTATTGCACAGGCTAAAAACTAAAAACACACCAAAAGTCTATGTATATTCGGTGTAAATATCACAATTTAAGAGATTTTATTGAAATTAGAAAAATATTAATCTAAAAAATATTTTCAGTGAACAATATTACTAACCTAATAGTTAAAATGATAACACAGAAATAGTTGGATCATCATCATCAAAAGATAGGTATTAGATACAGCAACGAATAGTTTGAATGTAAGTGAGAGTTTTTTATTTTGTCTTATACATATATATATATATATATATATCAATGAAATAAAGAGTTTTTTATTCATAAATATAAGTTTTCTTTTTATTTAATCATGCATATAAATAAAGTATAGTTATCAATTGTTCTAATAATTTATTTAACCTTTAAATAAAATTATTAAAACTGTTTCTTATGGAGGTGATATCGAATAAACAACGATATCACATAGTAGGCATACTGAATATCTCTGATGAATATCATAATATGATATTAGTGTGAGTTATTGGTATATATCCTAAATTCAATAGTTTTTTAAATATTTGACATATTTGTATAATGACATTTTAATTTATATATATCATTTAATTATTTTGTTATTACATATATGTATACTTAATAAATATGATAATGTTCTTAAAATAATAAAGTCAATTAGCTGAATACTATTCTTAAATATTTCTAGTCAAGTATTGTTGTGAATAGGATAATAATAATGCATTAATATTAGTATATGTAGTGACTGATAACAACATGTGTGTGTTATAATATGAGATATTAAGTCAACACATGGGTACAAATTAGTGAACTAATGTACTGAACCAGCCCATTATAAGTATATTACGTGAATTATTATATAAGTGTTATAAGCAATTTTATAGTAATAATGGTGTATGTGATCTTTGAACTTAAGATTATCATGATTCCCAACATAGAGAATAATATATTTTAATATTTTCAAATATCATTTATAATAAAATAGACTATAAAAAAAATAATCAAATATGTCATAATTTATATAAAGGGATATGTGTGATCAAGATAGTATTTGTCTCTTTTATATAATGAAATTGATATTTTGGACTTTTTGATTGAGTGAGACTTTAATAAATGTATATCATATTCAAATAAATTAATATATGATATTGATTTCATTTGATAGAATAAGTTTACTTAAAATATCAAAGAAATATAAAATTGAACTATCCAAGAATGATATATTCCATATCTTATATTCAATTAAAATATCTAGAATAAAGTGATTGAATTATACGATAACATTAGTTACGGATAAAGTGATGTTAAACCATTGGCATTCTCGTCACTTGACTAGTTATGATATATTTTTAAACACCATTTATTAGTTATAACACTAAAATTAGATTTTAATATTACTATCAACGTCACAAAAATATATTTTGTCACACATTAAAATTGAGAATATTATATATATAAATATATATAAAATCTTAAATGGGTTTAAAATTTGTTAAGTTATTTAAGTATTAATTTTAACTAAACCTATTATGTAAAAATTAGACTAAATTTATTAATGCCTACTTTACTAAATAAATTGGGGTTTATAAGAAAGTCTAACCAAATAGTTTAAGTTAAAATTGAAGACTTAATATAATAATATATAAATATGTGATATTTACGCTTTTAAAAGTGTGTTTAGAATTTGTTTTTGCGTCATTACTCTTAATAAGAGAAAAACACAAAAAATATCCTACACTTAAATCATAAGAACTAATATTTTGATTAGACTTTCAATTGTGTGGATACTATAAAAACACAGAGATAATTGATCTGTAATCGTGGTTTGACAAGAATCATCTAATTAAAGGTATATACATATTTATGACATTAAATTATATATATATGACAATATTAAGGTTTGTCGTATGGATCTTGAAAAGCAAACCATTTATTTTATATAATTCTGTTGCATGTATGTTAGTTTACTTACATGAATAACGTGATAATCATACTATTATTTTACTTTACTTACATGAGTAATGTGATAGTCATGTTATTAGGACATTAGTATGAATTAAATAGTTATATAACTATTTTTTTAAATATTATCACATAATAATAAATCACGTAATATTGCATATAGTCAATAATTTATCATATAAATGTACTAGTGTACGATATTATTCTTTCATATGAGATATCATAGTTGAATCTAGTGTAGATGTACATGGTTCATATGGTGTATAAGTAGAAAACTAATCATATTTTACATGATAAAGTCAGTTTAGTTACGTGTTATTTACATTTGAAAATGAATTATGGTTAAGACAAAATTTAGTAGCTTAATATATAAGATCAGAATTATCGCTAACTCGATTCAAATTCGAGTTTCTTAACAAGTATCGATAAAAAGCTAAAATAGTAAATTTTTAACCATAGTTATTAAATGTCACACAAAAAAATTCATGGTAATGAGTTCAATGCATATTGATCGATAGCTCATATTAATATTAGTATAAGATTTTGACACGTCATGGACCTTTACTAAATTAGAATTAGAGGATAAAAAGATTTTACCCACACGGTATATACAATTAAAATGAGATTTGATAAAATATGACTTTATTATAGTTTAGGGGTTATAGCACATTATTATATATTAACTATAGTCGTTAAACTTTTGAATGGTTCAAAACCTGAAAAGTTCGAAATGAGTTCGCGGATATTTTATAATGAACTTACATGGTTATACCAATAACTAAGAGTAGTGAAAAATATTTAGAAAAATTAATATTATTAATAACGAGACTAGTACGTTTGAAATAATATTTAGGTTAAAATAAATATATATATATAAGTATTATATATATTTATAAATTTTTTAAAGTATTTGAATAGTTTTTCTTATATTTGTATTAAAATATAATTTAATATAAATTATATGGTCAAATTAATAATATAAATTATTTAAAAACTTAAATATAAATATATAATTATTAAATACTTACACATGAACCCATAAATACATACTTAATTGTATTTGATTAAAAATTAATCAAATACTTTACATTTAAGTATGTGGATTTAAATGTACAAAACAAAAATTATTAGATGATTACCATTTTATCTATACTACTTTTACACCTTTATTAAAAGATAAGGGTAAAAATACAAAGGTGTGGACAATTTTAAGTATATCTATGCCAACTTTACCATTTTTTTCTTATGTTTTGGAATCTAAAACCTAGCCTCTCTCTCATCAAATTTGGCCAAGCTTATCCTCCTCCTTTTGGTGGTGCAACTTGTATTGGTGGTGCAACTTGTAGATTCTTCACACAATTGAAAAAATTCTCATAATCCTTCATCATGTAAGTATGAAAAACTCATTCATGTTATCATTTTATGCATATATATATGTGATATTATATGGTAGGTATTCCATGTGTTTGTAGACATACATGATTGAAATCCAAAATTATAATTAATGCATATTGAATTCAGAGTGTTATTCACTTATTTTGTTAATTGTTTACAATATAAGGACGCGGAGTATTTTTACTCACAAGTAAAGCTACTAGATTCTTCTCTGAACAATTCAACTAACCCTAACAATAATTAGCTACTTGATCAAATCCCTCCTAACTAATCCAGCTGGCATGCCACTAGCTCTAACTTCAACTTCCTCAACTGAATTGCTGGACTAAATTCTGTGCTACTGCATCACATCACACCTTAACTGGAACAATTAGATGATGCACTAAGCTACCTGATGAACCACTTGACGAATCAGTACCAAGCTACCTGATGAACCAGCTACTATTATCAGCAACCTTAACTTGCTCTGCTCTTTATTTCCTCTCATGTCCCCTCCCTCAAAGGTCTGGGAACAACCACGAGCTTGTGAGCAAAAGATTTGGTAAGAACATTGGTTACCTTAAATACTAAAAGATATTTAAAAAAAAAAAACATGATAAATATAATTAAATTCTTAAACAATAAAATGATAAAATAAATTTTTTAAATTATAAATAAATTAATTTGATAAAATTATTTAAATATTTAATCGTATCATAAACAAGTATATGTACTAAAAATTTAAAGTTTAAATTTAATATAATTATTAATTATATTAGTAATTATTTTTTGTAATATTATTTATTTAATAATTTTATTATTTTATATGAATTTAAATTCACGTAATATATGTTGAGTTCATGTTAATTTGATCAATCATCTAAAAAATTATTGCCTCCCTTTCAAAAATACCTTAGAGTGTTTTTTTATTATTTTAGTTTTTTTAATAAGTTATATAATATTGTATCATACAAATTGATTTGACATAAAATTAAAAGAGGTGCGAAATAGTTGTTTTATGATTTAACTAATAATAATCATAAATTAGTAATTGATGGGATGCATTATGCTTGCTACTTACCAACAACAACATTAATAATATACTCGTTAAATTAGACTATTTTATGTTACAATTCGAGGAAGTCTTTAATAATTTTTAATATAAATTGGGTACATATTATATTAAGCTAAAATATTAGCGGGTGTCTTTGATAATTTGCGTTCAGCTGACCCAGAAGAAGAAGAAAAGGGGCTTCCCTCGTTGATGGCGAAGCAGCAGAGGAAACATAAACAGCCTTTTGTTCTTCTTTCTTTTTTTTTTTAATTTTTTTCTGTGGTGGTAAACATGAAGAACATCAATCAAAAATTCAACATCAGAAAATTAAAAAGGAAAAAAGATGGCAGGGAGAGCAGAGAACAACGCAACGCAAAGCAACGCAGCACAGCAGAGCTCTTGTAGACTTTTTTTCTATGTTGAATTTGATTTAGTTGAATTCAAACACCAATCACAAAATATTTGCATTTGCGCTGGCATCACAGCATGGGAAAAGCTCCAATTTCTGAAGAAATAAATTAATTAAGCCCCACAAAAAGAGGAAAAAAGGAGCAGAGCAGCCTGCTTTTCTTCGCTGGAAGCATTCAAGATGAAGATTCATTCAGATTTAGGTACCCTGCTCAATTAACCTCAACTGCCATTTGTTTTTAAGCTGGAGAGGCCGAGGGGCCCGTTCATTTCATTTGATATAAACAAAAAATACATTCCTTTCTTTCTTCTTTCTTTCTTTCTTTCACTAGTCACTACCACTACTCGGAATCACTATCCATGCTTTCCATTCCTTTCAGCCCTCTTCGCTTTTGCTGTTTATACAAATTCCTTAAATCAATAATTAAAATTACATATAATAATAATAATAATAATAATAATAATAAAATCATCCAAACATGGATATTTCTGAAACTAAAATGTACTTTTGGTCAAACTCCCAGGGTGTGTGTGTGTGTGTGTATCATTTTTTCTAAAGTAAATATCAATGTGTGTGTGTGTGTGTATCATTTTTTCTAAAGTAAATATCAATGTGTGTGTGTGTGTGTGTGTATATATATATATCATTTTTCCTAAAGTAAATATCAATGTGTGTGTGTATATATATATATATATCATTTTTCCTGAAGTAAATATCAATGTGTGTGTGTGTATATATATATATATATATATATATATCATTTTTCCTAAAGTAAATATCAAATGCCAATATATATATATATATAACAAATATAATAAATCAATGAAATTTACCTCAACCCTTTCTTCTTTTGGGTCATTAGCTTTTGTGATTTAGTGGTGTCCGGCTAGGGACAAACAACTTGTGCAATAAATATGAAAATAAACCAGCTATTTGGTAGAGAGTAGAGATCCTTTTATGGGAGGGGACCATTTTGTATTAAGGTACATAATTCTACTGTATACTCCAATGATAAACAACTGAGAGCGAAATATTAGGTAGGCAGCGGCAAGACAAGAAAACTATGACTAGCTGATGAAGAGAAAATTCACCTTCTTAACACTTTTCTTCTCTCTGACCTCATACCGACTCTTCGTTACATCAGACAACCACATCCCTGGATAACAATACTGCCCAAAACACAAAACACCACAACCCACAAACAACAAAATTGTTAACTGATTACTTATAAGCATTCAGAATTAGATAAACAAATAAAAAGTAAAACCACTCAGAAAGAAAAGTAGATGCTTCTTTAATATTTTCTCTTCTTCCGTGCTTTAGTGGGTACCTGGAGAGTTCTATCAATATTCTTGGCTCTTTTCTTTGGTCTGTGAGGGAGCTTTGTGCCCTTCATTGCTAGAAAATCATCTTCTTTCTCCTTTCTGGACAAGGAAATGTAAATTTTCGGCCATTCAATCACTTCAACCATGTTAACCTTTTCAACTCCGGGTCCAGGTCCAGCTGTGGAAACTGTGTTAGTAATTGCTCCAGCTTCTTGCTCTAATTGAGCTGTGGTAGAATCGGGATTGGCGTGATCAGCTCTTGCCACCAACCCATTTGCTTTCTCCTCTTTTCTCGATGCAGAGCCAGACATCTTCTTTTCAATTTTGTCTGGAGATGTAGGAGATTCTTTGCCAGCCATAGCCATAGATCTAGAAACAGCTCGAGTATTCCCACAAGCAACCTTTCTCAATGGCGACCCATTTCCAGTACCAGCCCGATCTTCTATACTCCTGGTCATGGACACCAAAACATGTAACACAAAAAGATGATAGATAATGCTCTGTTTTGTTGCAGCAAGGCGTTGGTTTAGTCTTTGAAGATTAGATAAGTTTTACAGAAGACAACAGAAAAGACAGAATTTAATATCTATTAACCAAAACCAAGAAAAAAAAGAAGAAAAAAAGAAAAAGCATATGCAGTCAGAAACATAACAAAATAAATTGGAAAAAAAAAAAAAACAATATTCGCAAAATAATTGTTACCACTTCCAATTGAAAAGCAAAAAGTAGAAGAGAAAAAAAAAATTCAAAGAGATGGTATCATTTTCAAGATCTGGACAAAATCATTAATCAAAGACCAAGAAAAATGATCTGTACTCAACAATATAACCCTATGACCCCATCGAAATAAACCAAGAAAAGGAGGAGGAAAACGAAGGGCTGAGGCTGCGGCTGAGCACTAAATTTGTTCTTGGATACCCAAAGAAGGGAATGCCGAGAGATCATAGATTTGCTCATCTTTTAAAGGGTATAAAAGTAAACTTACTAAAAGGTGTTGGTCTTCAATTGAGGTTGTAATTGGATAGAAGCTAAGCTAGCAATAACCATGGGGTTTAGAACATTAGATCCACTACCAGATTGACCAAATTCTTACCAACAATAAATAAAGCAAACCAAATCCAAAAAACTAAAGTAAAAAATCAGTCTTTTTCCACATCAAGCAACGAAAAATCTCAACCCAGAAAATTAGAATCATGAAAAAGGAAAATTTCCAAACAAACTCAATTCCTATATTACAACATAGCTTATATTTCAATTTCACCAAAAAAAATAAAAAAAAGTTCAAAGAAACAAAATTAGGTACCGGACGTTAATCAATCCCGCGGGTTCTTTGTTTCTAAGATTTGGAGCTCTACTGCTGCTAGAACTACCATGTGCAGGCTGAGGGAGCAGCGGTGGGGGTGGCGGCGGCATAGGTTGAGTAGAGAGCTTATCCATTAAGCCAGATCCTCTTCTTTGAATCTTACTAATATGTTGGTGTCTCCCTTGAATTGATGATGAAGAAGAAGAATCATCAGTCAGTGAGCGGATCTCTGTTCTTGAAAGCCTAGTTCTCTTCTTCTGTCCCCATTGCAGAAGCACATCTCCTCGACTCGGGCTAATATCAACTCTTTGAGCCTGGTTCTGGAGGCTGCTACTGCAGCTATTGTTGTCTTTGTTGGTTTCTGAGAGTGACGGAGAAGTAGGCGGGCCGCCACTGTTAGTATTGTTTTCTTGAGTTTTTGAAGGGGATCTGAATTTGAAACCTTTTGTTCCTTCAAAATTGGAATCAAATCCTCCATTATTCGTGATTGCGATCCCGATTTCACCATCTTCTTTGCATGATGTTGTTGTTCTCAAGTTCAGTTTTTTACCGTTGCTGAAAGGAAGATAATCTGGGCTTACTCTCTGATATCTGTAAACCATCAACATAACAACATGCACCATTATCTTCAAATGGTAAAAGGGTCAAGAGAGAAACTCGCAAATCATACAAATCAAATTTGGAATGGAGATCTGATGACGAAAAACAACCAGAAAATCCAACAACAAATCAAGCAAGAATCGATCAAAACTCAATGAGATTGAACCAGTTTTTGAATTTAACAAACAAAATTAGCTACTGCTACATACAAAAAGCTCATTAACAGACCCGGAGAACAAAACTACAAACGCTTCCAACTTTTTTTTTACATAGTGTTTCTTGTTTCATTCTGCTCCAATTTTTTTTTTTATAATCTTTTTCTTTCTCTTAATCAATGAAGAATTACACAAACACTCATCTTCTCTCGCGAAACTCTTCAGGTTCGGGGCTTGTTAATCAGAAAATGAAGCATTGGTCTCAAATAAAATCAGAAGAAGAAATGGAATTGTCCTCCGAATCTCATTCCAACAAGAACAGGATCCGCTAAATCTACAACAAGAAACAATAAAAGAGAAAAACAAGCTGATCCCAGAAGGGCATATGAAGAGAAGATCAAAAGGTATATGAAGTTTTCAACGGAGAACGGGCAGACCTCATCATTATCTTGGAACAAAAGTGGCAGTAAAACAACAATCAACACAAAACGGCGGTAAGGAAGGCCGAGCAGAAGTTGTTGAAGAAGAAACAATGTAGGAAACCAGGAATGTGGAGGAGAGGAGAGGAGAGGAGAGGCGCAGCGAAGCGAGTAATAATACATAAAAATAAATAATAATTGAGCAGTAAATTAGCAGGAAGTGGCCGGCTGCCCAGCGATGGATGTTAAAATTGTTAATACATCACACTTTATTAGGGTAATTAAGTAATTGTACCCAATGACCTTTATCTTTTTGTAAGATGCAGGCACGGTTGGATTTTAATATTCAAAATTAAATTGATTTTTCAATTTGTTGGTTGTATTTTTTTTTATTAATTTTTTATTTTTATTATTTTAAAATCTAACCAATTAAAAATATTTCAATTTTAAAATTTTATAATTGAAAAAATATAGAACTACATTGAGCTAGGTAGAGTTTTTTTTTTAATTAAAATATGAATAAAGCTCGATGTTTGTATTTATTTTTGATGTAAAATTTGAATATAAATATTAAATAAAAAAATTTACAAATTAATATGTTTGCATTTTTAAACTTTATTTTAAATATTAGATAAATAATTAAACATCTTAAAAATATATATAAGTAAAATTATTTTCATTTTTATATAAATAATAATTATGTTAATGTAAATTATATCATAATTAATATTATATAAAAAGTAAATATATATTTTTAATTTAAAAAATAATTTTAATAAATTTAAATTAAAATAAAATAAAATATAGCAGAGATAATTATATGCTACTTTATACTAGTGATGCCAAAGAGCATGGAAGAAGTAAGAGATGGCCATCTCTATTTTTATTTCCAAAATGCTATCCTCCCATTTTTATTTTGAAAAAAATTTTTCTGTCTCTATTTTGAAGTGAAAATTCTTGTTCATGTCTCGTCTCTATTTATTAATATTAAATAAAAAAATTTATATAAAATATTAACAAATTTAAATAAAAATAATATTTATGTATAAATATTAACAAGTAATGTGTTGATAAATTATAATATTAATTTTTAATAAAAATAATTCAAATTTTTAAAATTTTATGTTAATTTTTATATAAAAAATATTAAATCTTCTTATTAATTTTGTAAAAAAAAAAAATTTTATTTAATAAATAAAAAAATTGAGAATTTTTTTTAATCTTATATTAATATACAAAACTATAACTCAATAATTATAATTCATTATTTAATTTAAAATTAATTTAAAATTATATTTTTATTTTAATATATAACTATATTTTTATTTTAATAAATTTTTAAGTTGGTAAAAGAAAAAATTTAGTTGTGTGTGTGTGTGTGTGTGTGTGTGTGTTTTATTTTTAGTTTTAAATACATTAATAACATAAAAGTGAAAAAGCGAGGCAGGGAGGAGGATGGAGGGTAGCATTAAAGCATGGAAGCGGGGTAAGGCTGAAGGATTCTCCCCATTCCCGTCCCCGCTTTGAAAATGAGGACGAGGATATATCTCCATCCCCGCCCTGCTTTCAAATTCGAAGATGAAATCCTCCTCTTTCCTCGCAGAACAAATCCCCAGGAGCCTTCCTCCACTTTCATGAGAATGTTTATCATCCCTACTTCATACTAATGAATAACTATAGCCTACACGAGCATCAATTATAATCCTCAATAAACAATAATTTCAATGAACAAAGGAATAAAGTTTAAACTAAACTAAGAAAGTAATAACTAACTAGTAATCCTACTGAAACAAGAAAATCAAGTAACAATCCCAATTAAAATTGGATACAAATAATAATTTCTACCCCAAATTTGTGTCCTCCATCATATATCCTAATTTAAAAACAAAGACTTGTATCATTTATACAGTAGCTCAGTACTAATTTAAGCCTTAATTTAGTTCACAGCGCTATCTGTACTGCCAGATAAATTGTTGAGTGAGTCCCGCGTACAAAATTATTCACAGCACAAAAAACGTTAAAAAAAAATCAATTTTGATTTTCTTTGGGATATTGCTTGGTTTAATAAACAAAATAAAATATAACATAGAAAGAGGGAGGACTGGAGAGGAAAGGACAATGACAGTTGTTTGTATCTTGAATTGATTAGCCACATAACATAATAACCAGGAGAACAAACAAACCCAACAACTTCCACTAATTGCAAGATCACAATCCTTCCCATTTTAGGAGAGGAGAGGAGCGGAGCAAAGCAAATCAAGATAACAAATTTCTTCAGCTCTTTTGCTTCACATTGTCTTCTGTCGATGCGTGTCTATAACCATTTCACTGTCAGACTAAAATAAACTTTTAATGATTCTTGCAAAACATCATGCATTTACAACACAACTACATATTGGCAGATTCAAGCAGAAATCATACAAGACTGAAGAGGATCAAATTAGATGCCTATTTGATTTTATCACGTCACTACATTCAACGCAACTCACTAAATGTGTAAATATCTGCTAATGTTGATTTCTTGTAAATGTAAATCGGAGCAAGCCTATCCCCAGACAATGTAGGCTAGAGCATTTGATACTCATGCTTTCTGAACTACATCACAAGTCACAACCTTGTGAACATGTTCCAGCTTTGCTTACCTTACGTAATGACCAATCAGAAAATTTGCAACTATTGAAAGAGCCTTGGAACTGATCTCTTTGGTACTTTGCCTTCAAGCTTTAGTCTTCTATATGCTTCTCTGATGTGGCAAGGCCTGATTGGCCCAGATTCGTTTCTCTCTGTCATAACTATTCTAGCTGCAAAACCATAGTGAACTAATAAAAACACACAAGATAGCTATTCAACATCTTAATACAAACTTTGATGTGGTTTTAACCATGCACCAAGTCATAGCTTTGTTGTGTGGGTTTCCAGAAAACGCATTTGAACAGTGTTGAGCCATTACTATCAAACACTTTTGCCAGAGTAATTTATTATCAAACTTATTTCTCTAGTCACAAGACATTCCTTTTCTTATACTTTCCTTTTTTGATATGATATTCATATAAAATCGACAGGTAAAAAGTTTCAA
Source organism: Khaya senegalensis (assembly GCA_032402905.1). Lineage (NCBI taxonomy): Eukaryota > Viridiplantae > Streptophyta > Magnoliopsida > Sapindales > Meliaceae > Khaya > Khaya senegalensis. The sequence goes on along the minus strand of CP135550.1, from coordinate 584,814 downwards.
CCATACCTGTTTCAACAAGTTCACCGACAAACATTTTTGCAATCCCACACACCACAATTGTCATTGGTAAAGAAATTTTCTGACTTCCAGTGATGCTCACTAACAACTGCATTCACAAAACAAGACTATAAGCTAACCTCAGTACATGAATGAATTGAAGAGCTTTACAAGGACGAACCATGCCCCAAGAGGCCACATGGAAAGCACTGCACAACCCTAGAGCCTATAACATCAGCCCAAAGGAATCTTTTGACAACTCATTCCTGTAGGCTGAAATTTTCAGGCAACTAGACCCCTAACTCATAGCAAAAAGGAACATGGAAAAAAAAACTCATAATGCACCATTTTTATGGTTTGGCACGAGCACAAAACAAGTGCATCATACTGAACCTAGCTTCATGGGAAGAAAATATGACAAATAGTATAGCTGGGCACCTACCAATCCACCATCTCCAGTGAGACATTTTGAGAAACAGAAATTTTACGAGAAAAAATAAAAATAATAAAACAACAATTTGATGATTACGTTCAACTCAACAAATACCCAACTGCAACAATAAAATACAAAGGTGGGGAGGGATAGTCATCATCTTCAATTCAAGTAATAAGAGAAAGGGGAAAAAAAGAATTTTCAAGTCACTATCTTCAACTCAAAAATTAAGCCTCAGATGCAACAGACAATACAGAAAGGGCGGAAAAGAGGGATGTAACTGGGGAAGCTGAAAAGGAGGCATACCCTTCTCATGTTAGACTTCTGAAGTGCAGATCTCCTAAAGGATTCATATCTGTTCATCTGCTCCTCTGTGAATTGAGATAGAATAGCCCTGAAAAAATAAGCAGAACTGTCAGCAGGACAGACTTTCTAATAATATATTATGCTAGTTATAAACTGTAAGATGTCAGTGACCTTTTGATGTGGCAAGGCTGTCGACTGTTTTTCCCAAGCCAATCAAGTTATTTCATAACTATTTTCCTCTCTGAAGAAACAAATCAAGTTCATCCTGAATTAAGCTGAGATCACAGGACTCATTCTACTGACCCAATTCTATCATTTGTAAATCAAAGCTAAACCAAAATGTAGCCATTCCACATTACGTTTCCCTTAAATGATAGCCCATATCATTAAGGATCATACAAGGTTCATGCACAAACGAAATGTAACTTAGATCAATAAAATGAAGAATTCATAGCACCAGCTCGCCACAGGAATTTCGTAACTTCATCCAATTGTAGCTGTGGCTTCAAAATCGCAACATCTAAATCTCAATCAAACCCTTAAACTATGGCCTTACATAGAAAGTTCCAGTAACCAAAACAATATTAATAGATTCATATTGGATCTCCTGCTACTTAATATAAGTTAAACCGCATAAACCGAATGATAGAGATTAGAATACCACAAATTTAATGGAGAAGAACGTTAAACTCACTGCATCTTGGCCATCTTAGCAGGGTCAGCACTAGATGGAAACTTGGAAAGTTCGACATCCATGTTCTCTTCCTCTTCCTCATCGTCCTCTTCTTTGCTCTTGGCAACTGCTGCGTTCACTTTTGTCCTACCAGGTACTGACATTGGAGTTGATAAATTGTCGATTTCATCTTCTAATTCACCAGTAGCAGTCTTAGTTGGAATTTGACTTTCTAACTCATCCGGTACAGCTGGAGAATTCGGTGGTGATTCTTCCTGCTCCTCTAACGCAGCCTCAAATGGGTCCTTAGATTGTTTCATTATCTTCTCTGCTCTTTCATTTTTAAACCAAATTAATGCACCAAAAAAATTAATAAAAGCAACCCATTAATTATTTTATAATTATAATTTTCCATTGTAAACCAAATAAACAATGGAAGTAAGTTCCATCAAATGATCAGAACAAACACAAATGCGAATTTAACATACCTAGGGTTTCTGGGCCAAACCCTAAATCGAATTACGGCCGAAAGAATCGACAGAGACCAAAAGCAATGCGACGAATATTTGAGGAATACTTTTAGACGGGTAACAAAGACAATCTTAGCCGGGCGGTCCTTTGTATTTAGGTGATAGGATAAAATTCTTTAATTAATAAAAAATTTTATTTATGAATAATATATATACTTTCAATTTATTTTATTTAAAATAAATTAAAATTTTAATTATAAAAAAATAAATAAATTAAAAGTATATTTATCTTTAATTAATAAATTTAAGGTTAGAAAGCAGATAAATATATTTTTTTATAAAATTTATCATAAAATAAAATTATTATAAAGTAAATGATAATTTTTTTATTAAAGTAATAAAAGAATATTTTAATATATTCTTTTAAAATTTGACAAGATTACATAAAAATATAAATTTTTTTAAAAATAATAATTATTAATTGATAATAAATAATTAAAAAAGATATTTTTAAATACTTCCTCTAAAGGTTTAATAAAATAAAATATAAATATAAATTTTTATAAAATTAATAAAAAATATATTATAATATTAGCATCATTATATAAAATCATTAATTAACTAAATAAAATAATAAAATAACTAAAATAATTATATATATAATTTAGAAATTAGTAATATTTTTCATCTACCTTTCGTAAAGTTCAAAAAAATTAACAGAAATTATTTTTAAAAATTATTTTTAATATTTAATTTAATTTAATTTAATAAATATATAAAATATGTATTAATTTTAATAAAAAATATTATAAATTATTTAATTTGATAAATATATAATTATATAATATAAATATATGTACGTAAAAATTATAAAATAAAATAAAATAACAAATGGAGCATGAAAGGCAAAGTATCACAAATTAAGTGCTTGTCATTAATTAAAAAGATTAGTTCATTAGATAATATTATCTACTCTCCTCTATAAATATAAAATCAATTTATATTTTATCTTATGTAAGATATGATATTCTCACTCATCAAATCATATGATACTTTTATTACAAATAAGTTAATTTATTTTGAGCCGACCTAATTCATATTGTTCACCCTATCGTCCTTTAGACAACCCATGTATCATGTGACAATCTCTTATTTGGACAGAAGGTGCATATGTCAAAGAGCCTACATACAAATGAGAATTTGGACCTACTCTGATATCGTTTATCATAAATTGAGTACTTACTATCAATTTAAAAATTAGTTTATTAAATAGTGTTACTTGCTATCTCTTATAAATTCAAAACAAATTTATATTATATTTTATACCAGTAAAGTTACAGGTATGACCGCTTGAAAAGCGACGATCTAGGCCATGGCATGTAGGATTGCAGTGATTATAGAGAGAAAAGAACAAAAAGGACAAAGATAGAAAAAAATCGCTAGGCTTATCCAAGAGTTAAAATTGGCTAAAGTATGTCCTTATTTGTTATTTTGATAAAAGGGATTGTGGTGATTAGAACGAAGGAGAAAAAAAAAAAAAGGATAGAGGCAGAGAGAAATTACTGGGTGTTGAAATGTCTATGTGTCCTCCAAGTGGTTAATAGTGATTATCGTATTATAACGCCAAGGATATTTATCAAAATTGGTCAAATTATATTTTTAATTTTTTATTTTGATAAGCGAAATATATATACTAATAATCTCATATTACATAAAGACTAAATTTCTCTATCCATATAAGACCCAGATATCATCTAATTTTAATCCGAACCGTATTAAATTCAAGGTTTCCATAATGAGACATGAATTAGAAAATTTTTGAGTTTTGTATTTTTTTTATTTTTATTCTAATCAATAATTAATTTTTTTCAACAAATTTTTATAAACAATAATATTAATAATAATAAATTGCGTTCAAGTGCCATATGATTTCTTACAAATAAAAAATTAAAAAAAAACAATTGCCTTAACAATTAAATATTTAAAATTTAAAAAATTAACAAAATAGGAAATTTTACATAATTTTGGTTGGTGTTTGACTAGATAACAATTAGCGTTGCTTGGTGTGGTTGAAACTTGTTTTTGTGTTTGGCAAATTGTTTTTATTGTGGTATTTGGTAAATCATTTTTATTTTGACTTTTTCTTAAATTAAAAAAATAATAATAATTCATATATTTAAATAATAAATTAAACTTTTGTTGCCACATTTTCTTATATTATTTTTGTAAAGATATTTCTGTTTATTAATTGAGATAAAAATAAAAATTAGAATAAGACTTAAAAATTCTAACAATATATATATATATCATTTATATAGCCTTTAAATTTAATGAAATAGAAATCAACTTAAATTGTTGTATCTGTTATAATGTAGTCTTAGACAAGCTCTCAAAAGAATTAGTGAAGTTAAAAGCAAAGCAAACTTCAAATCATTTACAATCACAATTGCACATCCATATTCAAAATAATAACACAATAGTAAACCCATCAAATTTATACCTTTTTTTCTCTACTCAAATTCATTTTTTAAGAACTTAATTCTATTTTTTGGTTAGTTAATCAAGGGTAGTTTAGTCAAGTTGTAGCTAAACCAATTGAAATGTAACATGTGTTGTTAGTAGACTTTAAAAGTTGTAGTTACGTATAGTTTTAATAGGTTAAAAAAATTAGAGAAAAAGAAGCTTTTCTTAATTCATAGTATTTTGTGTTTTGGTTTTTTTTCTTATGAAGTTCTTGATTTGTTCTTTGTTGTTTTTTTATTTTATTGATTAATTGTTGCAAATAAATCAAGTCTTCAATTGCTTTTTCTGGGTTGAGGTGAAAACAATAAAACCCCTATCAAGATAGAAGAATGTTGATATGATAGCTTATACTTTGTCAGTGGGTGAAAATTTTAATAGTTATGAACTAAAAATTTTTACTAAAACACTTGAAAGTGAGGAGTAAGCTAAATGGCTTGAAGCCATGAATGATGAGATAGAGTCCTTATGGAAAAAAAAAAAAAAAAGACTTAGAGATTAGTCATGAAGCCTAAAGATAAGAAGACAGTGGGGTGTAAATAGAATTTTAAGAATAAAGTAGATGAATCTAGTATAGGTGTAGTTGGATATAAAGCTAGCTTATGACTAAGGGATTTACTCAGAGAAGATCTAGATTTTATAGAAGTATTCTCATCAATAGTAAGACATACTTCAATAAGGATACTTTTGGCTCTAGTGGTTGTAAAAAATCTATAATTAATATAGATAGATATAAGAACTACTTTCTTACATAGAAGGTTAAATGAAGAAATTTATATAACTCAACCTAATGGTTTTATAATTTAAGATAAAAAAGATTTGGTTTGCTTACTGGATAAATCACTCTATGGTTTGAAACAATTACCTAGATAGTATAATATAAAGTTTGATGAGTTTATGCAAAGAAAAGGGTATACTAGGAGCATGTATAACTGCTGTGTGTATTTTAAGTTAGTAGAGGTTGATGAATTAATATATATGTTGATATATGTTAATGATATATTGATTGCTTATAAAAGTTCGGATAAAATCAACAACTTAAAAGAACAACTTTCTACTAAGTTTGATATGAAGGATCTAAGACTAGCTAAAAAAATACTGGGAGTTGAGATTAGAAGGTATCGAAATGAGAAACTTTTGAAACTGTTACAGCAGTAATATTTGATAAGAATGTTGGAAGGATATAATTTGGCATACGTTAAACCAGTATCAATACCTCCTTTTGCGCATGTAAAATTGTCTAAAAGCTAATGTCTTGAATCTAGAGAGGAGAAAACTAAAATGAAGGAGGTATTTTATGCAAGTATAGTGGGGAGTCTAATGTATGCAATGGTACTTAATTCTTTTTTTTGGTTAGTTAATCAAGGATAGTTTAGTCAAGTTGTAGCTGAACCAATTGAAATGTAACACTGTGTTATTATTAAACTCTGAAAGCTGGAGTTACCATTGATTTAACGGGTGAAAAAAAACAGAGAAAAAGAAGCTTTTCTTGATTCTTAGTATTTTCTGTTCTGGTTTTTCTTCTTCTGAAGTTCTTGATTTGTTCTTTGTTGTTTTTTGATTCTGGAGATTAATTGTTGCAAATAAAACCGAGTCTTCAATTGCTCTTTAATTGTTGCAAATAAAACGGAGTCTTCAATTGCTCTTTCTGAGTTAAGGTGAAAACATTAATAATTCTCGACTTTTGCAAATATTGTATAGGCCTCCCTACCAAACGCCCCGTACATCTGGCCAAGTTCCTCAACAATTAACACAATAACAAATAGATAACTCTCCTTAATGCAAGCATATAACAGTGAGGAGGAAAAATTATAAAAACATAAATAAATTATTGGATTTCAAAAGTATTTGGTTGTTGAGCTTGTGCAAGCATTTGAACAACTTCTCTCATGGTTGGTCTCTCCACACTGTGTTCTTGAACACATAACATGGCAACAAACAACACTTGCATTGCTTCATTCAGCGGAATTTTATTATTATTACTCAGTCTTTGATCAAGTATCTTCAGTACTCCCTCTTCTTTGCTTGAGACATTGTCCGTTTGCATTTTAGTCCATTGAACTATATCTAATCCTTCTTCTCCAAAATCACCCACGGGTCTTCTTCCTGTTATCAGTTCTAAGAGTACCACTCCAAAGCTGTACACATCGCTTTTCTCGTCAACTTTTAATGTGTATGCATACTCTGTCAAAACAATGCCACAACCAATGTAATTACAATATATACTATTTGTATGTATATACAACTGCACGCGGCACAATGTCTGATACAAAGGGTTACAATTGAATCCTTCTATTCCGCTTCATGCAATCTAAAAGCCTCGAGGAAGTGAGGGCTTCTCGCTTAAACTGTAGTATGACTCTTGAAATCGTTATTTGTCTTGTTTGTATAAAAGCATTCATCGTACATTGTATGTATATGGGCTATACTTTAGCTAGCTAAGAGAGAAAAAGGGAGGAGGAGGAACAACTCATTCATCTTCCCCAAGCAAAAGTAACGGGAAAATAGAAAAGAAAAGTAGTTTGGGGTTTGTCTGTATTCTATACACACATCTTTTTCTAGGGTTTAGGTAAAGTAAAGCAATATTCTTGGAGTTGGAGAGAGTAAGCTTCGAATTCATATACATATGTCTTGCCGCTGTTATAACTTTGGTTTGGGGTCAAAATGTTTGCTTGGAGATTAGTCTCAAATCTGAATATGATTAGGACAAATGGGTTTCGGGTTTAGCCAAAGATATTACATCACATTTCTTTGTGGTAGGACTAGAGTGAAAAAGTAGAAGGGGAATTTTCTTTTGTGTTAGTGGAGTCTATCTTTGGCCCAAGTAAAGGAGAAGTATATTCTTTAATTTTTGGACTACATATATGTGCAATGAAAATGATGACGTTTTGAGTCAATGATTCAATGTTTTACTTGGGAGACGGACTCGTTACAACCAAAGTCAAAAGTTTAGTGCTAGAATGCTTTTGTTTGCAACCATTCATGATCATGAGCTAAAAGTGATAAAAGTTGTGTAATTTGGATAAAATTTTGGGACTGTGCAAAAAAGAATTGGTTTAAATTATGCAGCAGAAAGTGTACCTGGAGCAATATAGCCATAAGAACCAGCAATTGCAGACATGCATTCCGTTGTTCCAGTGTCTTGCAAGAACTTAGCCAGCCCAAAATCTGCAACATGAGCCTCAAAATCTGAGTTAAGTAGAATGTTATTTGACTTAACATCTCGATGAATTATGAGAGGGGAACAATCATGGTGCAAATAACACAAGCCTTTTGCAGCTTCAATGGCTACTTTTAGCCTTGTTTCCCATTTCAGATAACTTCCTCTCTTCCCATGCAGAACTTCACCTAAGCTTCCATTTGGCATGTATTCATAAACAAGTAAATTTGTCTCTTTATTAGAACAAAATGCCATCAATCTTACAATATTCCTGTGTCTAATCTTTCCCAATGTCTGAATTTCTGCGGATAGCCCATTATCATGGGAAGAACCTTTTGTTATCCCTAACAGCTTCTTCACCGCAATTTGTTCTCCATTTGGCATAACTCCTCTGTAGACTACTCCAGCTCCACCTCTTCCAATCACATTGTTATCCTTCACGCATTCCAGGATGTCTTCACTTCCAAATTCCAGCTTCTGGAATGCAGTCAGCTTCCATTTATTCGAACTTTTCCGTACCTTTCGAGTTTTGATGATAGCTAAAACAGCAAATACTAATGAACATGCCAAGAGTCCCAACGCAAAAAGAAGCTTATATTTTCCAGGGACATGAGACTTGCTGCCATTTTGGCTGTGCAATTTCAACGGTGAAGTTGATGAATCGTTGCATGGATTCATGAAAGATCCACAGAGCTGGGGATTACCAACAAAGGATGTAGAATTGAAGAGGGAATATTGTCCAAACTCAGGTATTACACCAGATAAATTATTATGGGAGAAATCTACAGAGGTCAAGCTCTTCATGAATCCAATCTCCTTGGGGAGGCTTGCATTCAAATTATTCCAAGAAACATTGAGGTAATTCAATATGTGAATTTGAATGATTTGGACAGGGATTGGCCCTGAGAGTCGGTTTTGGCTCAAGTCTAAGTAAGTGAGCAATAGACAATTACCTATCTCAGAAGGAATGATGCCAGAGAAGTTGTTTCTGCTCATATCCAAGTGCAGAACATTTTTCAGCTGACCAATTTCAGATGGAATTTCTCCAGTTAACTTATTTCCACTCAATAGAAAAATCTGCAAGCTAGAGAAATTTCCAATAGAAGAAGGAAGAGATCCTGTTAGCCGGTTGCTGGAAAGATTCAATCGGCTAAGTTTTGAGGGTGCTTTATCTGTTTCTGCAGGAATTCTTCCACTAAGATAATTGTTCTGCAGCTCCAACAGTGAAAGCTCTGGCAAGTAAAGTAGGCCACTGGGTATGGATCCAGTCAGGTAATTCTGGCAAATCCGAACTTTAACTAGAGATTCACACTGTCCAAGATCATCAGGCAAAGGACCGAACAAGAAATTGTTGAACAAAATCAAAGTTGTCAGCTTCCTTCCAAAACAGAGAGATTTAGGTACTGATCCTGTAAACTTATTACTTGACAGGTCAAGCATTTTCAACCTACTATTTTCTCCAAGCTTCGAAGGAATAGCCCCTGTGAAATTATTCTGCCAAAGCTGTAAAACTTCCAAATTATGAAGCTCCGCAATGAAAGGAGGAATCTCCCCGTGAAACCTGTTGACAAATAGTTGCAAGAGGGTGAGTTGATGAAGCCCAGAAAACTTAAGTGGGATTTCTCCAGTAAGGCTATTTTTCGAAAGATCAAGAGTTTTCAAGCTACTCAAATTGCCCAGTTGGGGAGGAACCGAACCGCTGAGTTCGTTTACTTGCAAGAAGAGAGTGTCCAGCTTGTTTAGATTGCCCAATTCTGGTGGTATTGGACCCTCCAAGCTGCAATTTGCCAGGTCTAAATGAACAAGGTTGATCAGCTTACCAATCTCAGCAGGAATCCCACCGTCAAAATTGTTGTAATAACCCAGGTAAAGCTGCTCAAGGTTAGTAAGGTTGCCAAGCTGAGCAGGTATGAAACCGTTCAAATCATTTCCTCCAAGATGAAGATATAAAAGCTGCTGAAGATCTCCATAGCTAGGAGGAATTCCTCCAGAGAAGTAATTCCCACCTAAATGCAAATGCTGGAGCTTGGAAAGTTGAGTGATTCCTAATGGTAGTGAACCATTGAATTCATTGTTATAAGCATCCAACACAACCAGATCTTTCAGCCGAGAGTATTCCAAGTTCAACCCTCCACTGAACATGTTGTTGGATACATTCAAGACTTGCAGCTTTGTTAACTTGTGAATATCTTGAGGAAACTCGCCAGAAAAGCTGTTATCAGAGACAGAAAGGTAGACGAGACTTCGGAGCTCAGTAATGATGGGAGAGAGATAACCAGAGATATTGAAACCTGAGATATCAAGATAAACAAGTGAAGTATTGAAGGAATTGCATTGGATTCCAGGCCAAGAACAAAAGGACGCGTAATTTGAAACATTCCAGGCATGGAGAGATGGATCAAAGGACTCAAAACCAGCTTGTTTGAGAGAAACAAGAATTGAAGCTTGCCTTCTGATGTTATGTGAAGAAAATGAATGAGAAGAAGTGAAGAAAAGCACAAGTAGAGAAGAGATGAAGAGCACTCTCATCATAACATAATTCTTATCCATTGAAAGTTTAGAGAAACCAATGGTAATGTTATTCCTTTTATTTAGAATTGAAATATGGGAAGATGAAATTGAATCTAGAAAGTAATAAAGAAGCTGCAACATATAAATAATAGTAAACAGCGCATCCAAGGCCATCTCTCTCTTTGTTGTTGCTGGTGCTTATCAGTGTATTTTGGTTTCATCTTTTGCTTTATAAAAGGAAAAAAGCAAAAGCAATGCAACACATTAGCTAAAAGAGGTGTTGTGAGGCAACAGAACCTTTGATCTAATCAATTTTTATAATTGCCATTTACCTTTTTCAACCCAAGTTCGCACTAGTGCTTCTTCTGCTGCTTACCTTTGTTTTTTTTTTTTTTTTCTCTTTTCTTTTAAAAGAAATGATACTATTTATTGAGTCCAGGAACCAAAGTTTTAATCTTCAATTTGTTACTAAACAACAGAAGTGGTCGACAAAATAGCAATCTAATCACAATCTTGAGGTTGTATTTGAACAGAAAAATGAAAACATAGCTGCAAACTTGACTTGGTGGAGTGTGCTAACTAAAACATTGAATTCTTTGAAATATTTAATAATGACGATTGAACTAAAGAAGAATAAGATCAACATAGAAGATGCAGCTTTGAATCTTTTTTTTGCTTTTTAGGTGGATTTAACAATAAATAAACTGAATAGGTATTTGCAAAAGGAAAAAGGTTGTAGAATTTGATGAGCTTCGCTCGCTTTAGAGAGGAGGAAAAGCAAATATGTTGGGTGATTTTGAGGGCATGTTGTTGGGATCCATAACTTTAAACTTACTCATTCCTATACAGGAATACCTCTCTCTTTGTAAATGTAATAAAAGAAAAGAATCAACTGTTTAGCGGGATCATTTGGAATATAGTTTGGAAAACACGATAACACTAAATGGGGGGGTCTCTTTTAGTTATTCTTCCAATTTGCGCCTGAAAACAAGGACATAGAATCGTCGATGATGCATGCTAGCTAGCTAGATGGATTAATGTATACATTTTTAATGCACGGCATGAAACCCTAGGCTAGGGTTCTTGTTGTGGAAGGTGGAAATGGAAAAGGAAACACATGAAATTGAAAAGAAGAGAAGGGTGCGTTGACCTGACCTACACTAAAGAGAATTTCAAAGAAACTTTTTTACTTTACCTATGAGTACATAACATGTCAAACCCAATCTCGATTGAATAGACCAGCACTAGATATTACTGATTAATTCTACTTTATTCAATCAAACAAGCTATGCAAATGCTAGCCTATCACATGGACTATCGCATAAATTATTAAAATTAAAATTGGAGATAATAGATTTAAAACTTTCCTTCTTGCATCTTTAAACTTAGTTTAATTTTATGTCAATATGATCAAATGTTATGTTTGTTGTAACCTGTTATTTTTTGTTAGGAAATTGAGAATTTTATGGAATAAGAATTTGATAATTACAATGGTATTCTTAGTTCTAATTTTTTTTTTTTTTACTTTAATATTCAATAATAAATCTATAAATATTAATAATAGAATAAAATTTTGTTCGGTGTTTAAATATGGTAATTTTTAAATTATAACTAAAATGAGATGAAAGTGTTACATGTCATATACTAGTATAAAAATATATTAATTTGACTAAAAACTTATGTTATCAAATATTTTTAGTTTTGTTTTGAATCGGAGGGAAATGATTTACAAATATCAAACAAAGCTTAAGCTTGTATTAAATTTTATTACTAAAATTTTTAGTTAAGAATATAAAAAAAAAAAAAATTGAAGCTCATCACAAATTTTCTTGAAAAATCATTACATTACATTACATGTTTCTATAATCGATTTGTTCATATCATTAGGATTTTATTATGTCACGAAATTACATTACATGATTATGATTATTTATCTACATTAATACTTCTAGACAAAGTAAGTGATATATATATTTTATTACTTGAATACTTGTTTTTGAGGATCACTTGAAAATTATGGTATATATTTTATATATTTAAACAAATGGTATTATTATTATTATTATTATTATTATTTCAGATAATTAAATAATTATTATTATTATTATTATATTTAAGTTAGGTGTTATTATTAGATGTTATATTTGATATTATGTGTGCTTCAATGATAAATATTAAAGGCTGCTTCTAAATTATTATATATTTAATTATATCTTTTAATAATGACGAGAGAGAGAGAGAGAGAGAGAGAGAGAGAGAGAGAGTATGGCTTTGGATAGATATTGAGTGTAAATAATAACACCACACATATACATGAATTATGATTATGCCCTGCACAGAGGAGTGATGATATTTAGTCGAAGCATGACTTCGATTGTCCATGCTTTACTTGTATCATAATAATTTTTTAGCCAAAGTATGAATATAATCATCACTCACAAGGTACTTTTAGTTTTGTGTATTTTTTTCTTTTTTATATATAGAGGTATTGTATTGTAAGTTTTCTCTCCAAGTTTCAGACTGGCGCAGGAGGAATGTTTAGAAACTTACACATGAGCTTTGTCCTCGGTGGGGCTATTATTGTACCCTTCAGTTTAACAACAATATGATTTAGATCATAATAGTTAAAAAAAAAAAAAAAGAAAAGTCTTAATAATATATGATGATAAATTCGAAAACCCAGAAGACAGACAGACAGACAGACCCAACGTGACATACAAACTTCATGGCATGGCATGGCATGGCAGTGCACAAGCCCGTCAACGCCGACCATGCAATTACGTTTGTATTAGTAGGAGATTGATGCAGCAGCAGCAGCAGCACAGTGTTTTTTAGAGGACTCAACATATATATAAATATATATATATAGCCAATGGGGAATAAATTAATCAGCATAGACTGGCCCGAAGTGAACTGCTCCCACTTTCAAAATTGTAATAATACTTCTTTCATCGTTAACATCATCATCATCAATTATTAACTAAACTATAATCATACATTAATAATCTTCTATTAATCACTGATTATTATGTGTCATGTCATTATATCAATCTCTCAAACTTTTTTTTTTTTTTTTTTTTTTGTAGCATTTAGTGTGATTCCTCATAAATACTAATTATCACCTATAAAAATTCTTTTATATACTAATAACAATAATAATATATAGGTGGGTTGGTAGGTATGTATGTGTTTGTAGAAAATATAAACATTTTAATTAATAGATTAATAGATAACCACTAATCTAATCTAATGTTAGATCGTATAAAAGCTAAAAATAAACGTGCGTCTGTATAATTATGGATTCCGTTCGGCTGGTGCGTCTGCAAGCAGAGAACAAGAGACGGAACTGAGCTGTGCTGTTGACCTTAAATTGCAAGAAGCGCGGCACCAGCATTCTTTCTTTATCTCTTTATGAATACCCGGGGTAATGTTTCAAAAGCCTTTTAAATATTTACATTTCTGCTTACCAGTTGTTTGATAAAATTCCGCACTGAATTCTGGTAATTGATTTTCTCGTATCATTGGTTTTTCTGCTATCTGGGATATCTTGGATGATCCCAGAAACAACTTAAATGATCTGTTTAATCAAATGATTTACAAGTACTCTTAGAATGTGTCATTGGATTTAGATGCTAAAATTACTATTCAGATCGAATGTGGGCCAGCTTATCATATAATCAACTGCCGCTTCCTCACTTTTGCCACTTTTGCTTTCAGAAAAAACCATTATATGAGTGTGGGTTTCCAGCATGATCACAACATCTAGAACTAGGGTCGGCAAGAAATTATTCAGTGTGCCAATAAACCTAAAACAATGAAAATTTTACAAGGTAGGTGACTTCTAGCGCTTATTATTGGTTAATACTCCCCAAGACCAAATAATTTATGTGCTAGATGCGATAGCCAAATGTGTATGGTGATTTATTGTCATTGAATTTTTACTAAATATCTTATGTCAGGTTCCAACACAATGTCCTTGAGAACTGCCCAAATCCGTCTTGTTAGTTCACATCCAGAGGTTTATGAACCCTGTGATGATTCATTTGCGCTAGTTGATGCACTTCTGGCAGATCGAATTAACCTGTTAGAACATCGTCCAATGTTGTGCATGGAAGTGGGTTGTGGTAGTGGATATGTTATAACTTCTCTAGCTCTTATGCTTGAGCAAGAAGTTCCTTGGATCCAGTATATTGCCACTGATATAAACCCTTATGCAGTGGAAGTGACCCGTAAGACACTGGAAGCACATGGTGTTCATGCAGAATTGATAATCACTGACATTGCGTCGGGACTGGAGAAGCGTCTGGCAGGATTGGTTGATGTGATGGTTGTGAATCCACCATATGTGCCAACACCTGAAGATGAAGTGGGTCGTGAAGGAATTGCCTCTGCCTGGGCTGGAGGGGAGAATGGAAGGAGTGTTATTGATAAGATATTGCCCATTGCTGACAAACTTTTGTCAAAAAAGGGCTGGTTATACTTGGTCACTCTTACCACAAATGATCCTTCGCATATATGCCTTCAGATGAGGGAGAAGGGTTATGCTGCTAGAATTGTTGTTCAGAGATCAACAGAAGAAGAGAATCTCCACATCATCAAGTTCTGGCGTGATTTTGAGATTGAAAGGGAAGCAAAGGAAACTGTGCAAGTGAACAAAACAGCTCCTGTAAGAGTAATGGACACGCTGCTTTCACAAGTTCATCGACTGTCGCTTCGGAGAAGTGCCAACAGCAATAGCAATTGATCTATTTATAGGTGAAAATATGCGTGAATTTATTTTGGAATTTGGATATACAATCATACTTTTCTTCTTATTCAATTTTTGTATTGTTATTTTGATTCTTGGATATAAGTATTGTGGGAAGGGAATGTTTGATTCTTTTTGGTGGCTTGCTGATTGAAAGTTCTAAGTGATCCAGATGTACCAATTATAGTCATAATTTGTGATTTATTTTGCTTAATTAATTATATTTAAGTGTTACTCGGGGGTTGAAAATTTTGAAATATAAACAGACAATCACTGGAAGGTTTAAAAATTGAAACATAATTTGACACGCATAACGTTATTTTCCCCGTATTGCATTGTGGTTGTGGATTTGTAAATACTCAGGCTTGTTAATAAATTTCAGGAAGTGTACTCTCCTTTTTGTTGTATTGCTATTGCTAGCACCAACCAAATCTATGCCAAGGCCCTTCTTGAGTCCTGATTTGTGCAGTGATCATCACAATTTTCAGACCTTTCATTTTTATCTCCTTTTTGGTGTCTTTTATCATCCCATAACGAAGAGCAGGTGCACAAATATCTCAAATCTGAGGATACATATTTAAGGGTAACACAACATACATAAATACAAGCGCATCAATTAAAGGGCACATATGAAAAACTAATACATTGATCGAGATTACTGCCAAGAAGGAATTTACATATTTTGTGCTCACAAGCATACGCACAGATGATTTTCAGGAATCAGCAATAGGAAATTTCTTTTACGTTTAGCGCCTGCGTAAACTATTAAAAATGAGCTGCAAATGGTATGTTATGTGTTAGGGGATAACTTCTTCGTCCGTTTCGCAGCAGTCTTGGTGAGAGTATCACATATCTCTCTTCTTCGTTTGGGATTGTTTTTGTTCTTTTTGTTGTTGCTGTTGTCGTTATCATTGTTGTCATCATTGTTACCATTGTTGTCGCCACCCATGTATCCAGCACTCTTACCTACAACTTTTAGTGCTTCTTTTACAAAAACCTTTAACCTCCATAGTGTTGATTCGCTCTGCAATGATCTTGGAAGTTATTAAAAAGAAACTAAGAGATAAAGCTTAAAAATTTTAAGTGTAAAATAAAATCTTGACCTGCGCATCCATGTCTAGGTCCACTTCTTGGGCCAATGCTTGGAAGCTAGGATTATCCTCAGCAACTATCTCCAGTGCCTTAGTGAGATCTTCAGGGGACAATCGCGTAAGCGCTATCCCAAGTTTTTTCTTCTCATCAGTGGACATTTTTCTTAAATAATGCATGCAGTCCACATCAATAAAATACACCAAGCAGACTGATGAAATATAAAACAGGCCAACACAGCGTGCAAGCACAAGCAGGACTGTCAATAAGACATTTCAAATCTACTCATGCCCATTTAAAGTTTTATAGATTAAGGCTTCTTTTGGTATTGAGGTGAGGTGAAATGTAGTGTCTTTTAAGCCACAACTAATGTCAAATATAAACACTAAATGTCAAATATTAATAAAAAAGTGAGTAGATCCCACTAAAAATTAATGTTACCGAACATATTATTAGCTTTACTTTCAAAGTTAAGTAGAATCAGCACAATTGCAAATAAATCTTAAATATATTTCAACTATGTCTTGAGTTCTGATATCCAACAAGATAAAGTTTCATACCAGCTAACATCATACTATGCAAAATGCAGTCCAGGAACCAATAGAAAACTCCTATTAAATGCAGAAATTTACAATTTTAGCAATACGAAATTGATTCATTGGGAATATCAGGGAGTTGCTGCAAAGCTATTCATTCTCTGTCTGCCTACTAGAAGAACTAGATAGTACATATCAAATAAAGCATAAAGACCAAGCTTTCCATTTTCTCTTTGAATCCCTTCATTCTATTTCTTTTTCTATACTCGAACCTACCTTTGTTATGACAAACATCATACCAGAATTCAAGATTTCATCTCCTCTCTAAACACAGAAAAGAAACCAAAAGCTCCCATGTGCCACCAGCCCCTTTTGTACAACAACCCAGGCAAAACCTAACACAGCTTGAATGACTCTGTTCCAAGCTGATGTGCCTGATCAGTAAGGAAGTCTTATATCCCAAAGTCTGGAGACTGAATGGTTTTCATTCAAGCAAGGAAAATGGTAGTTAAATATACTAAACAGAGGTATTATAGATTGATCAAGATTATGCCTCGTTCAAAGAGGACAACAGACCATAGACAAAGCTGCTTTAAGGTGAATGGAAGAGTGGGATAATTAGCTAGAACCCTGTTGCTTCACTAAATGCCTGGGAGATAGCAAGAAATTCTAAATAGCTGAATCACAAAGAATAACAGAAAATAGCTGAGATAAATACCCCAAAATGAGTTAATAATTCTAATGCAACAAATAAACATCAAGCTGTAACACAAATGGCTACCCTTATATTTACACTAATTAAAGTCTAAAACCAATAAGATAAAAAATAAACTCAAGATAAGATTAAAATCAAATAAATCTAAGATAAAGTTAAAATTAAACAAAAATTTCCACCAATGGACCACAATTGAATGAAGCATCTGATTCGTTGCTCTGAATGTAATTGGATCATTCGGCAAGCCAATCAACATTATTAGCCATTTGTACAACCACCCTTCTTACGTATTAAAGGCCATTTTCCACTCATCACAAGGCCTGTGATGCAGATAGTTGCTCTTGATATTTATGATAAGGAAGACTAATCATGTTAGTTCGTGTTTTGTGATGTTTGAGGCAGGATAAACTCGTTATCTCTGATTATCTTCTATTTTTTTCAATAAAAATAAGACTAGAGATTAGTCTCAGGTGTTGTGTCAGATTAGTCTCCGCTATAGAACATATATACATAGCATTATTAGCTATTTCTCTAGTATGCTATAAACTAGCAGGAATCTAACTAGTCATCCTACACTTTCACCTCCCATCCACCAGAGCATTATTAGCTATTTCCCTGGTATGCTACAAACTGGCAAGAATTAGCTAGTCATCATATTTAGTAAGACAATCTACCTTTGTTTGAATGAGGTGTAACCACAATTAATCAACAAAAAAAGATGTTTTAGAGAGCAATCTACTGCTTTCCCCTTTGCCCAAATCAGTAGTCTTTGTTTGATAGCATTGTGAACCTCAGACTTTCTAATCTGACACTCACATTGCATCACAACCTCAACATCAATCACAAGTTTCTAGTGCTCAGAAGAATTTAAGGGCAAAAGAAAACCATTCGAATCACATGCAGGTGCTGAAAATGCCATTTTGATCAATATAACTTGAATGTAAAAGTTGCACTAAATGCGGCATGTTATACCAACCTGCCATTCTGAATTGCCGTTTCCCTGAGTTTCTCCAGTTGCCTCTCAACTTCATGAAGCTTAGAACAGTTCAAATTCATGTTGTTAAGGGCATACTGCAAAATAATTCTACCTAGACATGTATGACAATACCAGATGCATGTGACAGATGACAGAACTTTTGAAGTTACAGCTATTGTGGGATGAAATCACTTGATGTCAATAATGAGTGAAAAAAGAGGTGATCTCCACCAAAAGTTGGTGTTTACAAACATTTTACTCCAAAGCATGGTAGAAGCACCACAATCCCAAATGAAGCATAAATTCATGTTGTTCAAGACATGCCTACACTTCCCAACTAGGGCCAAGCTTTTCACCATAAATTCATAAGAAATACATGTTCTAACAGAAGTTCATAAAACCTTAAGAAGCTTGCTTTCAAACTATAATTTTGTTTTGTAAAATTAGAAAGGTATTGAATGATATGACATACTTCAGAGAATAGATCCTTGGCCCTGTTGGCATTGACAGCCTCCTGAGTGAGCTGCATATCCAGTTGTGCCTTTGCTTCCTCCTCCTCTTGTCTTTTCTCCTGCAAGTGAATGAGTACCAAACCCATCACATATAGCTACAATAACAAAAAGAATTGGTACAGAAGTTTCTCACAGCTAAAGGACTACTGAACATCAAAAGAAGTCCTTGACAAAGTCAATTAAGTCCTAACAAAAACAAAAATATCATATCGGACATTAGCTAACCTCTTCCACAACTTTAGGCAAAAGCTGCAGCCATTTTTCTTCAAATTTTTCCAACAAAGATTTTGCCATTACATGGACATCATCTCTCTCATCATTGTATTTCATTGCATTCTTAAAAACCAACCTAACATCAGCATATATCTCCCTGACATTCTTGTACCCAGTACCATCCTTACCATCCATCTTATTTTTTATTGTACTGAAGTCCATGGGCTTGTCAATAACCTAGTATATGAAACATAAAGCATGTTAATTGAATGCATACTGTGAAAGGGGAAGCTAACATTGAAAATGGATGTGCAATGAATGAAAGACTACTACAAGCATATGAATGAGAAATCTGCCCAAAAAAGCTCAATTCAACAACATAGGCAACACATACAAATCAACAAAGGATACCATCTCAATCTTCTTTATTTATGTTTCAGCTAAGGGAATTAAAAAACAGAGTCAATAAGCACCATACCTTTATTTTCAATCTTCTTTTTTCATCTTTCCAGTAACAAATCACTTCAAATTTTCAAGACCAATTAATACATGAATGCAAATGGAAAACAACACAACAATATTTTTACTGAAACTAATGGAATATAGATGCAGTCAAAAAACTCAGAAAATAAGCCTGACCTCATAATAGTCGTGCAAACCAAGACCTTGAACATCTACAGGATGCATGAAAGGCCATGCCCACTTGTGCTGAGTGATCTGAGACATTAAAAGTGAAGGAAAAATTATTGATCGCCTTTAAAAAAGGATTGGATAGTCATTTCAATCCAAAATCATCAAATGAGGTCCATTGGAAAAGATATTAAGATAAAGGCAAGACCACATAAGGTATTGAGAAAATGAAACAGTTCACAGATGCTCAAACAATGGTTAACTTCATTGGCACAAATTTGAGAGTTAGTATCAAATATAAATGAACTTTCTTTTTCCCAAAAAGATGTATTTTTTTCCTTGTGCCTACAAATTTGAAATTTAACACTTGCCTACAAGACTAGTAAAGGAAAATAATACCATAAAAGTTTCAGGTTACCTTGACTTTTAAATAAATGAAATCTAAATCTATGACTGGTAACCTAATGGTGAAATCATAGGTGTACTAAGACAGACTCAAAAGCATGTCTAAGTAGTTACAATCCTGAAAACAAATTATCAAAATTCACAAAAGTTTTGCACTTGCCTGCCGAAAAATTAAGGCAAACTGCCGCTTAAGCTCTTGCATTCTCCTGACAGCAGCTTCTTCCCTATGTAACGCATCTTGCTGCTGCTTCTCAATGCTAGTAACATGTCTCTCCTTTACCTTTTCCTTCATAATTGAGCCAAATTTTGTAGTGTTTGGTTGAGTGTTGTCCATATTCATATAGAACTGCTCAACCTCATTCAGTTGTTGCTCAATCTTCAAGGCAAATAATAATGTCAAGATGAAAGCATGCTGGCAAATTGGCAGCTTAATGAAAAGTTGACAAACTAATACATTCACAACTGCATTAGTTAAAAGAGCTATAAATAAATTATCTTTGTATTATCCATGTCTTCCGGTATCATAGGGTCAAATTCTTTTTTCAATCAGATATCGACTTTGATTCCCCTCCCATGGGGCACATCAAAAATTCTAGATAGCAAAATCATCATAGAACTGATGCAACTACTGTAAGGAAATGGATTATTATGGAATAAGCAGCAAAATGATAGTAAACTACATCCACATATTTGTAATAGCCATTGAACTGGTGTCTTTTCCAAGTACTAAATGTTGAACCAGTAGAATGGGCAAAATGTCAGATTTCATCCCAAGAGTAGGAATTCAAGGAATTGAAAAACTTTTTATCACACAATTGATGGTCTGTTTGCGTGATCGAGTCCTCAAAACTTCAAATGTTCTCTAGAAACTGAAGTAATGGGCTATCTGTTATAACAACTATGGTAGCAATGATAGTAGCAGTAGCATCATCATTGGGAGTGGGGATGATCACAAATTTTGGTGAAGTAGCAGCAAAAGCAATGGCAATGAAATTGAGAGTAAAAAGAGAGAACACAATGCCAATAACAAATTTTCTATAATACATTCTCTGAGGAGCTCGTAGGCATAAGAAAGGCAACAAGTTGCCATAGTAAGCAGTAGCATCAGAGGAAGGGCTATTGGAAGCTGTGGGTGTAAGCAACACCAATTTGGTCTCAACAGTCAAGTATATGCCGATGGAAAAAAGAAATGTCCATGGTATTTCTTGTCAAAAGCTGAAAGTGTCAGCACATTCAAACACGTCAAAGAACTGATGCGTGATTGGCACAATGGCCAGCCAAATGATAGGAGTGGAGGTGCTAACTGACTCAGAATTTGTAGCGACAGGGTTTTGGCATTGGGACTATAGTCACTATAATATTACAGGCTTATAAGTGCATGTTTGGATTTTCTGTACTTCATGAAATACAGCACTCACATCATCTCTTTTATACAAGTGATAATTAAATAATATGATATTTGTAATGATTTTTACAATCATATTCTGTCCTATGTTAAGCAAACATGTTACGACTGTCACAATGTGTCCAGAAATTGCCCAATATAATTCAGCCATGCATTCAAGATATTTAAAGACTGGATAAAAAGTATCAATAGATCATAAGTATACTATCAAAATTCCCGATAGTGAGGGTAGCCATAAGCATCCCCTCAATTGCATTTGACTCATTGACACATAAGTTCAATTTTTTATCATAGAGAAATTAGTACCAAGACAAAGACTAAATTAGCAACAAGCAGATTAAAATGAGACACCTGTATCAAAATTGTATTAATAGTTTTAGTTCTGTCAATAAGACTCACCGCAGAAACTCTGTGGCATATAGTTTTAATGGTTTGGTTAAATTCGTCCACTTCAGAAACATCACCTTCAGCCTTTATTAATCCCATATTTCTCTCATCAAGATTCAATGCACTTGTTGGTTCCATCTAACTGGAGAAAAAAATGAAAATGAGCATGATTCTAGTTTATCAATGCCAATACAACAATTTAAGGAAGAAAGAATGTTAAAACAAAAGGATTTTGAAAATGCCTGCAAAAACAAACCATAAAATGAAACCTCCGACAAAACATACAAGATTCAAAACCCATAAAAACTGAAAACCCTTCTGCTTCACAACCTGATTACGAGTTTCTTCAGCCCATTACGTAGGGTGAATAATAACAAAAAATAAAAAATAAAACCCAAACTAGAAAAATGGATGCAGACAACAATCCATCAGAAGAAAAGAATTCAAATTAAAACAAAAGCTTAAACCCTACAAACACTAACCCTTTGCTTCACTTGCCTGCAAATACGACGACACAATCACATGGCAGTATGAACGGTTGTAGGTAGGTATGGCAGAAAAGCCAGAAACCTTGCAATTACAAGTTGTTTCAAGACAATTGGGTTGGATTTTTGATTGAGCTGGGCTCTATCTTTACATTTGGTGACCCATCTTTTTTAATAGGCTTAATGTTGTATTTTGGACGGCCTTTATTGTGATTCCGAAATTCTTGCAAGCATCCATTTTTAAATTATTTCTATTATAATAATTTCAAGAACATTTGTTAGCAATTATAGTTTTCAAATTCACATGATTTATTTCAATAATGATGTTATAGTTATAATTCAATTTGAGGTGGATGACTTCAACATCTTTTTTATTATTATTATCATTTAATTCCTTTAAATTTTTGGTTAATGACAAGATATTCTACATTTTTCAATTAACTTAAATGACTAACTACACTCTTTAATTTATAAAACAAGACTCGTATGCTTTGTTTGACAAAACAACTATTTGATTGATTATTAACTTAGCACAATGACTTTTAAGTTGTTTGATTACACTATAGAATTATCGATAAAAAAAAATATCATTCACTTCTAAATTTATTGATATTTTATAATTAATTAAAAATTTTTATTATTAACTATATTTTTAATTCTAATTTTAGTTATATTTATTGAAAATAATTATTATAATAAAACTTAAAAAGTATATTTTATTAATATTTTTAAATATAAATACAAGTTATAATAATTAACTATGTTTGCATTAATTAATTATTTTTATTTAAATCAAAATACTTATTTTTATTAAAATATTTTTATACATATAAGAATTAAAAAAATTAAATTAACTTTAAATTTATTTTTTAAATATAAAATAATCAAATTCTCATAAATTTAGTAGATAATTTAGTATCAAATATTTAGATATATACTATGTAAATATATTTGTTAATTAAAAAATATTTTATACTTCGAATGCATATCCTTTTTTTATATTCATAAATTTAATTATATATGAATTTTTATGGATACATTGATTTTGAACACAATTTAAACTTAATATTCATATAATTAAGTATCTTTAATTAGTGTATTAAAAGTGTATTCAATTGTTAATAATATTTATATAATATTGGTATAACTATCAACAATGTTACCTATTTTTTTTTTTAAGTTAATAGTCAATTTAACTTTTTTTAAAAAATTTAAAAATAAAAATATTATTATATCAACAATAAATTTTTTTATATAATAAAAAATAAATTTATCAATTTAATATGATATTGTATAAATTAAG
>CP135550.1:521995-541484 GCA_032402905.1 Khaya senegalensis | reverse complement strand
CCTGCTGACTACACTTACTGCATAGGCAATATCTGGTCTTGTGCATACCATTGCATACATTAAGCATCCTACTGCCTGTGCATAGGGGATTTTCTCCATAAATCTCTTCTCCTCATCAGCAGCAAGTGAATTTGATGATGATAACTTGAAATGTGCTCCAAGAGGAGTTTGAACCTGTTTTGAATTCTGCATACCAAATCTCCTCAACACTTTCTCAACATACCTTTCTTGTGTTAGAGTTAGTAAACCACTCTCCCTTTTTCTTCTGATTTCTATTCCCAGAATTCTGTTTGCAGGCCCCAAATTTTTCATTTCAAATTCACCACTCAGCAGAAACTTTATTCTTTCAATTTCCTATTTTTCCTTGCAAGCAATCAAGATGTCATCAACATACAGCACAAGATACATTGCTCCACCTTGATTTAAAGCTTAATAGTATACACAACTATCATATAGACTTCTTGCAAAACCACTTTTTGTAATGAATTGATCAAATCTCCTATACCACTGTCTAGGAGATTGTTTAAGACCATAAAGAGACTTCTTGAGCAGGCACAGTTGATTCTCACCCTTATTATCTACAAAACCTTTTGGCTGATGCATGTAGATAGTTTCTTCAAGGTCTCCATGAAGAAAAGCAGTCTTGACATCCATTTGTTCAAGTTCTAAGTCATGAACTGCCACTATTGCAAGCAAAATTCTTATTGAGCTATGCCTTACTACTGGTGAGAATATCTTATTATAATCTTCACCTTCTCTCTGAGTAAAGCCCTTAGCCACCAATCGTGCTTTGTATCTATGTGGTTCACCTTCTGAACTTGGCTCTTTGATTTTGTAGATCCATTTGCAACTAACAATTATCCTCTTTTCAGGCCTTGGAACTAGAACCCAAGTCTGATTTTTCTTTAGAGAATTTATTTCTTCTTGCATAGCTTCTCTCCACAAAGCACTTTCTTTACAACTGACAGCTTCCTCGTATGTTTTTGGTTCTTCCTCTATCATTGAGCTTGTAGCAGTTAAAGCAAAAGAAATCAAATCTGCATAAGCATACCTACTGGGAGGTTTAATTGTCCTCCTTTCCTTGTCTCTTGCAAGACTATAATCTTGTAGGCTACTTTCATGTCCTTGAATTTGTGGAAGAGTTCCACTTGATTTAATTGTTTCTTCATTATTTTCAATCTCCCTTTGCTGCTTATAATGCTCCACCTCAATTTGAACAGAATTTTTCTGATTAGACTTGGCAGCAAGTGTCGTTTCTACACTTATTAGAGCTTGTTCATTGAACACAACATCTCTGGAGATGATGCATTTCGAAGGTTTGCCATCTGGATACCATACTTTATATCCTTTGACACCTTCAGGACAACCAATAAACACTCTTTTAACAGCCCTTGCATCCAGCTTTCCTTGTTTCACATATGCATAAGCTGGACTTCCAAACACCCTTAAATTTTCATAATTCGCAGGGGTTCCTCTCCAAATTTCTTCTGGTGTTTTGAAGTCAATTGCTGTAGAAGGACTCCTGTTAACTAAATAACATGCTGTCGATACTGCCTCTGCCCAAAAGTTCTTAAGTAGTTTTGAGCTGATCAACATACATCTGACCTTGTCAACTAAGGTCCTATTCATTCTTTCTGCCAATCCATTCTGCTGAGGGGTATTCACTACTGTTTTGTGTCTAGCTATACCATTCTTTTTGCAGAATTCTTCAAATGCATTGCTACAAAATTCCAGCCCATTATCAGTTCTCAGCCTCTTTACTTTCTTTCCAGTTTGGTTCTCAATCAAGGTTTTCTATCCCTTGAACTTCTCCAAAACTTGATCCTTAGTCTTTAAGATATACACCCATACCTTCCTTGAGAAGTCATCTATCAAGGTCATAAAATATCTCCCTTGACTAAGTGAGGGAACTTGAGCTGGCCCCCAAAGATCAGAATGAATATAATCAAGAGTTCCCTTTATTTTATGTGTGGTCTTATGAAACTTAACTCTACAAGCTTTGCCAAACACACAATTTTCACAAAATTTGAGTTCCCCAATCTTTGCATTCCCAAGCAACCCCTGCTTGCTTAGTTCTTTCATGCCTTTTTCACTCATATATCCCAGTTTCAAATGCCAAAGTTTTGTTTCATCAACATTTGACTCAGCTGAAACAGCAGTTAAGCCATTTACTGTAAAACCTTGAAGCACATATAGTCCATTCTGTTTGATTCCTTTCATTATCACCATAGAACCTTTGATTATCTTTAGACTTCCCTTCTCAGCTCTAAGACTACAGCCTAAAGAATCCAACATATCCAAAGACACTAAATTCCTTTTAAGTTCAGGTACATGTCTTACATGTTGTAGGGTTCTAATGATGCCATCATGCATCTTTATTCTTACTTCACCTATTCCAACTACTGAGCATGCTGTGTTATTTCCCATTAATACCTTTCCTCTATTGATTTCATGATAGGAAGAAAAAGAATCTTTAAAAGGACACATATGGAAGGAACAACCTAAGTCAAAAACCCACTGACCTTCTGTCTTGCCTTCTGATGCAATTAGAAGATTTGCACTTTCATAACCCTCATCTGATGAGTCTGAGTCTAGTATTGCCTTTGTTGCCAAAGCTGAATTTCCTTGCCTATCTTGCCTTTCTTGAGGTCCTTTGCCCTTACTTTTCCTCTCAGGGCAATCCCTTTTGAAATGCCCCTCCTTGTTACACTGATAACATCTTTTCTTCTTTGTTTTGGACTTTGATCAGTTAGAATTATTTTTCTTCTTGGTGTCTCTCTTTTTACCTCTACCTCTAGCTGTTAGTCCTTCACCATTATTTGAACATTTTGTCTCTGCTTTCTGCAATTCCTTGGTATTCAAAGCTGCCTTGACATCTTCCATTGAAAGAGTTTCCCTGCCGAACAATAGAGTATCTACAAAGTGCTCATAAGAATTAGGAAGGGATCTCAATAGCATCAATGCTTGGTCTTCATCATCACCCTTTATATCTATGCTTTCAAGATCAGAAATGACCTTGTTGAAGTTATCAAGATGATCCTGCATTGAAACTCCAGGTTGCATACTGAAATTGTACAATTGTCTCTTTCTATACAACCTGTTTGCAAGAGATCTTGTCATAAACAGGCTTTCTAGCTTCAGCCACAAAGAGGCTGCCGTATCCTGCTTGGCAACTTCCCTCAAAACCCCATCACCAATACTCAATATTATAGCACTATGTGCTCTTCTGAGTATATCCTTCTTCTCCTTATCAGTCAAGGATGCAAGTAAATTCCTCTCACCTTCTAGTGCTTCTTCAAGTCCTTGATGCACTAAAAGAGCTCTCATCTTTACTCTCCAGAGATTGAAGTCTGATTCTGCAGTTAATTTCTCTATGTCAAACTTCGTGGATGCCATAACTTCTCCAAGAAACACCAAGAACCACCAATATCCACCAAAGAACCCTCCAAGAATCTTCAAGAACCTTGCTCTGATACCAATCTGTTGAATATTAAATGATATAACAGAGTTTTGTACAGTTTTTGGACACAATTGGAAGCAAGATTGCAGAAGAATTATCACATAAACACACACAAACAGAGAAGAAACACAGAATTACGTGGTTCGACAGTGTGCCTACATCCACGGCAGCAAACACTCAAGAAAAGTCTTTTATTGATTGAACCAAGATTACAAGTATTCAGATGAGAATCTCAGCTTTTTAAAAAACTCAAGATCACCAAAAATGATTTTGTATATCTCCAGAAAATCACCCCGAAAAGAAGCCAAATCATCAGCCAAATATATACATTGCAGAATCCAGCCACTAACTTCACTAACTGCCAAAACTTAACTTGGCCACGTCATTTAAAATTTTTGAGTACACCCAACTAATGTCTGAGAACACTCCTCAACAATAACTATATAAAATTGAATAATTTTGAATGATTTGTTTATTTTTGTTCATAATATTTGAATATAAATCTTCAAATTAAGTAAGATATAATTATATTGGATAAAATCTATCACATAACATATTTATTAGAAAAAATATACAAGACTAGCTACACCCTAAAAAAATACTTTGAATGCCTTATTATTCATACACTTATTCAATATATTTTAAAATATAAATTTTTACTAAATTCACTAATATTTTAAATTTACTCTCAAGTAACCTATTTTTATTTTATTTTATTTATCTCTATGAAATAGCAATAAATTTATTATTTTTATAAGAATGTAGCAACGAAAATTTCTTTCTCTTTTTTTTTTTTAATTTTTAAATCTTTGATGATAGTTTAGAGATTTAATTAATTTACAAATGTCTAACTTATTAAAGAAAATTAAAACTTTTATGAATACTCCAAACATAATGAGATAAACATATATGCATATACTATTTTAATTTAGTTTAAAATTTAACCAAATATTGTTTAATTATTTTTATACTCTTTAATTTTAAATTACATCATATTTAATTTTATAATTTAAAATTTGATCAAACTGTAGTGTTAAAAGTAATTTACAGAGTGGAGGTTTTGATCCATTGGAAGGTGATTCGTGGACGTGTCAGACCCAAATTCGTGGCCCATGTTTAAATACAAGCCTAGCCCAAACCACAGTGTTGAGATCCAGTCCAAACTATCTATCACAAATTAAATTAAATTGATGAAAACAATTCTTGCCAACCAAAACATTTGCAATAACAATCTCACTAGCCCCAAGGGAAGTTGAATTTTAGACCACTTCACTTATATTAGTTGTTTTCATTAAAGGGAGTTGAATTTATAATCTTCCCATTATAATATTTTATAAGGGGTTGTTTAATTGATAATCTTATTTATATAATATACAATATTTATATGAATATGGAAGAAGTAATAAATCTGTGTGCTGCGTGCCAAATTTAGAAAACCTAACCCAACCCAACCTCTTTCTTATATAAGTAAATAAAAATCACTTGCCATTTTGTACCCACATATAATAAATGAGGTGTGGGGTGTCCCATTAATTGATTTATATAAAAATAGTCAATTATCAATAATATATCACAAAACATAAATAGAAATTACAACCACAATAATCCAATTCTGATTATGGATTTAATTCAGTTACAAGAATTATATGGTAATACAGGCAAGCATTGCATCCCACTATGTCAATATTTATGATCCATTCTTGGCAGATATCGTTTAATCTTGGTTGTGCTACCAATTTTAGATTCATCACCAACTATAAAATTCTCCCTTAGTCAAATATACCATAACTTAGAAAATAACTATCAAATAATTAATATATATATATATATATATATATGTTATCACCAAAGGATGATAGTCAAAGATAGGATAGACTAGAAAGAGACTCACCAAAAACTGAAAAAGAAACGGAAATTGATTGAATGGTTGCCATTTGTGATCTGTCAAAGCAACCGTTTCAAATTCACAACTCTTTCTACATTTACATGTGTACTCTTACCACGCCATTTGTACACATTTCCCCATCTTCTCATCACTTTTTATGCATGATATTGCATGCATTCATGCTTCTTTATCATCTCATGCCCAAATCCCTCATATGAAACAAAATGTGCGTGATTAGCACTAAATAGCATTTGATAATCTGCTTT
This sequence comes from Khaya senegalensis, assembly GCA_032402905.1. Lineage (NCBI taxonomy): Eukaryota > Viridiplantae > Streptophyta > Magnoliopsida > Sapindales > Meliaceae > Khaya > Khaya senegalensis. The sequence continues at coordinate 535,873 of CP135550.1, read as the reverse complement.
GCTTTTGCTAATTCAAGCCACCAAACAAACCAAACCCATTTCCAAATCACCAATTTCTTTCTCTTTCTCTCTTATCAGCCGAAAGGTCTACATTCAATAGACCCCACGATTAGTTTTACAAATATAACCTCACTTCACTTCACTTCTTGACTTAAATAAGACAAAAACAAAAGGAAAGAAATTAAACCCGCATCATCCATCCATCTTCAATTTCAATTTCCAATTTTATAAATGCGAAGTCTTCAGTACTGCAATGAACCAAACCCCACCATAAGATTCTCCCAAAACGCAACTATTACCACTTGTTTATATATAAAATCATCGAACCGAACAAGAATCACTACTACCTCTTCTTCCTCTTCTTCCTCTTCACCTCCGATGATGAATAACACAACACCAACAGCACCAACACCAACAACAAGAACAATCCAATTGCATGAACAACAAGACCAAAAGGCCACAACAAACCGCAAGAGTTATGTTCTTCTTTTGGTCGTCAACTATCTATGTCTCTTTGTTGGTTCAGTCTCTGCAAGTTTGCTCTCTAAGTATTACTTCAATCACAAAGGTTCAAGCAGATGGGTTTCTACATGGGTTCAATGTTCTGGTTTTCCTCTCCTTCTCTTTCCAATTTTCCTCCCTTATTATGTCTTCAAATGCACACAAAGACCACCATTTTCTCACTTTACTACCAAAATCTTCACCTTATCAATCTTTGTTGGCCTTTTGTTGGGTGTAAATAACCTTCTTTTCTCATGGGGAAACTCATATTTGCCCGTCTCAACCTCTGCTCTTCTCTTATCATCACAGCTCGTTTTCAACCTCATTTTCTCGGTCATCATCGTTAAACAAAGAATAACCTTCTCAAATCTGAACTGCGTTATCCTTTTAACACTAAGTTCTGTGCTCTTAGCCTTGGGTTCTAGACACGACAAATCTCCAGACTTACCCAAATCCAAATACTTCATAGGGTTTTTTTGCACTGTGGGTGCTGGTTTGCTATTCGCTTTATATTTACCAATCATGGAGATGATATACAAGAAAGTTTACTGTTACGCAATGGTGATGGAAATGCAGCTGGTGATGGAGATTGCCGCGACGGCATTGGCCACCGTTGGCATGGCATTAGACGGTGGATATTCACAGGTGAAGAGAGAAAGTGGAAGGATTTTCGATAAAGGGGAAACAATTTACTGGCTTACAGTGTTTGGAAATGTAGTGACATGGCAGCTTTGCTTCATGGGAACAGCAGGGATGGTTTTCTTAACATCTTCCATAACCGGAGGGATTTGCATGACTGCAATTCTTGCCATGAACGTGATCGGAGGAGTTGTGGTTTACGGAGATCCCTTTGGCGGCGTCAAGGCCGTGTCCACAGTGCTGTGTGCCTGGGGATTTTGTTCATACGTTTATGGAATGTATCTAAAAATGAAGCAGCAAGAAAAAGAGAACGAAGAGAAAGAGATGAATAATAATCATCAAGGGATGGAGATGGTTCAGATAGTAACAACGGCTGATAGATCAGTTTGATGATGGTGATGATGATATTGTGATAATGATGTTGAATAATTAATCAATTAATATTACATACATAAATATGTTTTCGTTTCGTTGAATTATTAGTTGATTCCCTCTTATCTTAAATTACACAGAGTGAACGATGATTCGAAGGGAATGGAAGAGTTTGAAATCTTATCAATATCGTTATCATTAGCAATTTGAAGCGTAAAATTAAACATGTATAACATATTCATTAGGCATTGGCCAGCTGAGTTGAGATCTACTGAAGTTGATTACACCATTATTCGGGTAAATTCTCTTCTCGGTAGTCAATACTCAATAGCAACAAAAACAAGTGAAAATATGAGAATTTACACTAAAATTAATATAGACTGAAGTCTTCTCTTAGTCTAAAGATATGATTTTTCTCTATTTATAGATTTAAAGTTCTAACAAAATCTCGAATATTATGTTATTTATGCTATGTGTTATTACAATTTTAAGAATGCAGAATATATAAATAAGGCTGGAAGATATAAGAGGATCTCAATTAAACACCATATATCCATTTTTTTTTTTTTTATTTTTCCTAAGAGCATCTATAAATAAAGCTATTCTATTTTTACATAATTAAATGTACAATAGTTGAAATGTTATATAAATATCACTTTTTGTTTGTTAATTAATATTTAACAATCACTTATTTATATATTTAATATTTATGTGTTTTTTTTTTTCTTCTTTTTAAAATATTTACAATTAATACAAATTCAACTGTACAAACTTTAACATTGTGACATGTTTAACAATTTAAGTGAGTATCTTAAAAATGTTACTTTAACAACATCACTTTTCAAAAGTTAATTTATGACATTGGAATGCATTGAGTCAACAAATTATCAAATTGATACATGTTATTTGAAAAGAGAGCATTTTTCTCAAAGAAAGCATAATAATTTTTGTGGTGAACAACTTTTACAATTATATTAGACATATGTGCAATATAATCTTTTTTTTCCTTCCGCAAGATTTTATTCCATTAGATTTTATTGATCAAGTATTTAATCACACAATATTAATTCATTTTAGAATTGTGTCATTTTTACTAAAATTTTTATTCCATTAAATATTTTTTCTTAATAAAATTCAAATACAACCATCTTAAAACAGTAAATATTTAACATGGAAGTGTTATGAAAGGTGGATTTTCACCTTAACAAAATTTGCCTTCCTCCCTTTTGGCTGTCCCAATTTTGCTTTCCCTCGTCTTATTTTTTTTTGTTCAATTTGCATACAATATCTCATAATACCATGTGGCATACTAAGTGGCAAAATTCTATTGTCCTGTATACATTATAAGTAGGCTGACATGTGCTAATGGAGAGATGCAACGAGAAGAAACAAAACAATCTCACATTTTGCTACTTATTAGTGAGTGACAATGTCAAATATCATCTACACTTCTATTTTATTTATTTATATTCTAAACTAACAATTCCGATATTAGTGATAATTTTTCGTTTTAACAATCAAAATGATAAAAGATCTTAATTTGACGTTTTGCACCAAGTGTAATAAAATTAAATAATAAATAATTAGAGGACCACCAAGAAATTATTAATTATTCTTCACATAGCAAGCAACCAAAATCACAAGAACTCCATCAAAAAGATTTTGTATGCACATAAAACAAAAATATGCAAAAGATTTGTCACTTATTCTAAATAAAATAAAAATAAATTTATGTTTACATAAACTAATGATGAGTAACAAGCCATTAACACCAATTTTGATTGACCAATTGTTTTCGTAATACCTTTTTTTAAAGTAAAAACAAGTTTTGTATCATAATGATAGTCTTCTTTTTTGTTATTATTATTTTTTTGTTTGCTTATGGCTTTTAGAACTCTTCTTTATTGTAAGTGGTGGGTCCCTTTTTGTTTTTCTTTTTTAAATAAAATTTAATTAAATAATCATAAAAGGAGAGGTGGATCTTCCTTCCTAGAGTAAAAAAGTTTATCTTCTTTTTTTATTTTATTTAATTAATTCTTTTTAAAACATTATATAAAAATTATAAAATTTAAATTCTGTTCATATTAAATAAAAACAGAATTATATATTTTTATAAAGAAATGAGACCCCATTTATAATTGGCTTGGTGTTAACTTTAAATATACATGAAAAATCACAAAGTTTGTAGGTGTTGCTTGATCAAAAAGCGTCTATATATATTGTACATTATATATTTGGAAAGAAGATAAATGGGTGTCTAGTCAGCCTTACCATTTTTTATTTATACTATTTTGTTTTTAAATTATCAACTAAAGACAAAGTCTTACTTTTTTTCTGAAAAAAAAAAAAGAATTTTATAAAATAATACAAACCATTCATAATTCTGATTTCAATAAAGAATAATTTTATTAAAAATAAGATGAATATTTTAAAAATAATATCTTGATTACTAGGATAAACAAACTTGAAATTCTTTAAATAAAAATACAAGAATATTTTTAAAACTAAAAATTTAATTAATAGAATAAACATATATAGTTGAAAATTTTTATAATTAATATCAAAAGATACAAAAACTTATTGAACATAACGAATCTCGTAATTTTTAAAAGTATTGGTTACACATGACAACAACAAATAAATAAATAAATTTTGAGATGTTTGACGTTACTTTTAAAATATTTATTTATAAGTAAAATGCATCATGAATTCCTTGACAAGACCAAGAACTTGTAGACAATGTAAAGTTCATATTAACCTTAAGTAACTATGTATGATCATTTACATCTTACCAAATTATAGGTTTAGTTATGGTACATACATGTACTAGTACATTAAAAAAAAAAATTGTATCGTACAACTTGAGTCGATTCTTATAAAAATTTGAAATAAATAATAAAAATTTATAATAAAATTAAATTTTAATATTTTAAATTTTTATTTTTTTATTTCAAATTGCAGGACATAAAAAAAAAAATGAATGTAACAGCAAATGGATGTACCATAGATTTTATATATATATATATATATGTCAATAAATTACATACTAAAAATAGTTTGAATAATGATACTTAAATAAGCCTAAATTTCACAAATTAATATACAAAGATAAATTATAAGTTTCATTGAAATTAGTTACAAAATTTAGTAATTAGTAACCAAAGATGAGAGAAAAGTGAGTGATATATGATTCCATTAGGTCTTATAATATTTAGAACTCCAATGAATATTAAGATTTGTGATTAACTTTTAATGATGATGAACTAGATAAAGAAGTAGCAGCCAGTGACAATAAAAAGTCAACTAAAACAAATTTTGTCGAATTTGAATATTTTATTACACAACAATGATTGGTTGGGTTAGTTGTATGCTTAATTTTTGTCGGATTGTCATTGAGTTTTATAAAGTAAAGAAAAAATAAATTGAAAAAGCACCCACTTCCATTTTGATTGATTTGCACACACTAGACATGAAGATAATAATAATAATAATAATCTTGAATCTCCTTAATAGATTGACTTTATCAACTTTTGAGGCAAAGCCAATTGGTTAAATAACCCTATTCTGACTGAGAGGTTATTATCTGTTAAGTATATAAAATTTTGAAAAAATTTTATGTATATATATAAAAATATGTATTAAGACTTTTTAATTTTATACTAATTTTTTTAATTATTAAATTTATATATTTTTAATAATTAAAATTAAATTTTTAATTAAAATTAAATTTAACTTATATAATTAAGTATACATATAAAATATAATTTTAACTATTTAATTAAAATTTATCAAATAGTATATACATAATACAAACTCAGATATTATGAAATTTCTCTCGTAATAAAGAAAAAGAAAAATAAAAAAAGGGAGAACAGAAGATGAGCATTTAAAAAAAATTGCTTACATGTATGCGTGTGTATAAATTGATATATATCCTAGCACTTGTATTTAGATCATAGATTTGAGACAATTCTTATGATTAAGTTATCCTAATAATTTTTATTATTTTTTAAAATATATTAAATATAAATTAACTAAATAAGCTCTCAAATTCTAATACAAGTATAATTTAAATTTTAATATAATAGAAAAATATAAGATGATCAACAATTGAAAGAGTAAATACAAGAATTTAATTGAATTGTTGACCTTCGTTTAATTTTAAAAATTGATAAAGTGTTTAATAAATTTTAATTTTTAACAGGACTTACTTATTTTTTATTAATATTTAAATTTAATATTTTTATTTCATAATTTAATCTATATATATTTAGAAAAATTAAATATAATAAATGATAATGTCAAAAATTAATTTTTAAAGAGGTTTACTCACATTTTTATTAATGTTTAATATTTTATTTTATAACAATTGTGATTTTAAAGTCTTAAAACGTTAAAAATGATTAATTAAAGATAATGATATGATGGCTAAAAGATAATGTAATCATCATCACATTTTATTATTTTTTGGTCTTACAATCACCAACCATGCATTATGCGACACGTGATGCAATGAAAGCATTGACAATCACTGAAACAATAGCAGTAACAATAATAGCAGTAAAAAAAAAAAAAACAGATATTCTGAAGTGTAGTGTTAGCTAGTACTTACTTAGTACAAACAAGTAGATAGCTAGCTAGCGCTGCGCGTAAAAAAATTGTTGGATCAAATTCGTCCATCGAAATCAAATCCCAGATCGAACATCAGGTGTACTGCATGCATGCTTCTTCTTCTTCTGCACTTTAATTTCTTTATGAATTTTCCATCGCCGTTGCCTTTGCCTGAGCAGCTGGGACGAATATTTGTCAGATATCCTTTAAAATTTCTTCTGTTGCTATTGCATTCTTTTCGTTGCTTTATTTGCTTTCTTTTTCTGGAAGCAAAAAACATGGCAGTCCACAATTGATTTCGTTAATATTATTCCAGCTTACTGATGTATATGGCGACAACGAATTCTGCCTTTATTCTCTAATATCTTCCCTACACATCGTCCCACCCGTTCATATTGTCATGCCTATTTTCTTTCTCCTTTTTATAAGCATGGCAAAGTTTTAAGATGAATAATTGGTGAGTGAATCATTAAAAGAAAGTTATTTATATAATACCGTTTAATACAACCGTATTGCATTTTTCTTTAATCAGTAGCACGACTTATGATAGTTGGGTAATTATTTTATTAAATAATGTTAACACCGAATTTCAGGAATGAGTTTGATTAAAAGTTACAAGTTTTTCTTCGTCAAAGTTTCGAGGGAATGGTTGCGGATGTGACTCCTTAACATAAACCCTATCTCATTCCACTCCGAACCCAAGCACAAATTAAAATAATTTTTCTCCAAGATTGGTGTATGCTTTGTTTTATCATTTGATTTCTTGCTCCAATTATAAGAGTCTTAGATGGAATTTTATTTTTTGTTTGAAATCTAAATTTTGCTAAAATGTGAATTTGGCTGAATGCATGTCTCAATGATAGATTTATTTTTTAAAAAATTTAAATATGTGTTAGGTCGTTATGTATACTTGGATATGTTATGATTAAAGATGGCGATGGATTGGGTTTGAGAAAGATATCTCCAAATCTGCATCAAACTTGTAATGATGTTGACATTTTATTGCTCAACCCACATCCCTTCCATTATAAGAAACTTAATACTAAACCTACATTAAACTTATAGTAGGATTGACAATTTCATTCTTGAACCCATTTAAATAAATAGTTATATTTATCAAATTCATATAAGGTAGTTGTAGGTTTTTAGCAAGTTTTTGTCTTTTCAAATACAATTTTATATTTTTTACCTTTAAGATCACTTAATTTAAAGCAAAATTTAAGATAAAAAAAAAATTTAATTAGAAACTCAATCATTTAAAATTTATAGTAATTAAAAAATACAATTTAATTACTATATATATACATATACACATTTGAATTCAAAAAATGATATTCTTTTATTTTTTTAAAGAAATTCAAAATTACCATTTAAAAGATAATATCAAACATGACATGAGACATTTAGTATTTAAAAATAAAAAAATAATTTCAAGAAAAAATATTTTTACAAAAGTAAAAATATTTTTTTTTCTAATTGTAAATAGTTTTTCTCACACACACACACACACACACACACATGTACATGCAAATGAGATGTTAATGTTATGTTCCTAACTCTCAAAGACCAAACAAATGCATACACACACATATGTGTATGCACAAATGCACACAATAGAAATGATAAGTGTTCTTTTGATACTTTTATTAAAAGAAAATATATATATTTAAAAAACTAAATATCTCTGAATACTCATAATAAATACTCACGAAAATTTATCTGCACCTGTACCAAACCTATTACAGGTTTTTATTTGTTTATTTTTCAAACTCATCTTAAAATTACTACAAGGTGTATTAAACTTATTTCATTAGGCTCGAGTACTAGTAAATTATAGATTTATAGATAAAATTGTCATATCTAGTTATGATATGTAAAATTATTTAAAAAATATTGTCACAATCAAATTGTTAAATAAATAACAACATTAAATCAATTAAAAGAAGGAGAATGGAGTTTAAATTTTATAAGTTCAATAAGAACCGAGAAGATAACATCAATGTGTTTATTGATAGTAAGTAGTAGATAAAAGAAAATAGAATTTAAGGTTTATATGTTATAAAATGAAATAATATATATAATAGTATAGGCCCAATAACTAATGAATAGATATTGTATGTTTTGAGCACACAACTTATTACAGATTTTGTTTTTAGATTTTGCATCTCAATATAAATTTATTTAGTTAAAAGAACCCGAGCTATATGACATATAACAAAGTCTCATCTGCTAACTATGAGGAATATGACATTCTTCTACCCTTTGAACTTTACGTCGTTGTGAGCAGTTATAACAAACATTCACATATCAAAAGATAGATAAAAAACTAGAACATCTATACATTGGATGGTAGGTTGGCTCTAATATCAAATATAACAACTCAAACTTAAAAACTACTAAATAAATATTGTTCGGAGTACATAACCCATCACAGGATTTGTTCTTGAGCTTTATAACCCAAAATGCATTTATTTTATTAGAAAAACTCAAGTTATATATTATATAGTCTAAACTCACATGCTAACGATGTCAAATGTGAAATTCTCCCCTTGCCCCCTCCCTTTTGAACCTTGCATCTTCATAAGAAAGTCATAACAGACATTTACATATGAGAAGACAAATCATAGACCAGAATATCTATATATCAGGTAGCAGACCAACTTTGATACCAAATATAACAATCTAGACTCAATAACTATTAAGTAAATGTTATTCACTTTAAGTATAAAACTCCTTACAGGCTTATTTTTTAGTTTTGCAATTTAAAACGAATTTATTTAATTAAGAGAATCCAAACTATATAACTTATAAGCCAAACTCAGTCGTTAGAGATATGGCATGTGACATTATTCTCTTTTTAGACTTCGAGTTCTCATAAGAGGTCATAATAGACATTTATATATCAAAAGATAAATCATAGACCATAACATCCACACATTAAGTTGTAAGTTGGTTCTGCTACCAAATGTAACAACTTAGACTAAACAACTATTAAGTAGATATTACCGCTTAGACAAGTAGCTCATCACAGGTTTATTTTTAGACTCTACAATTCAAAATATATTTACTTAATTAAAAGAATTTAAAATATATAATATATAGTTTAGACTCACTCGCTGGTGATGTAAAATGTGATAATCTAACAAAGATATCATGGAGCACCATTTAAGATTGTTTTTGAAAAATTAAAAATAAATAATTTTATAATTTTAGAATAAAATAATTTTAGTAAAGATTTATAAAACTTGTTAATTTGATAATTCAACTTATTTAGATAACTTTTAAAAGTAAGTGAGAGTTTTCTTTTAAAAATAATTATTAAAATTATTATTTATATCTACGTTGTTAAAAAAAGTTATATCTTATACATTTATAATTATTTTTTTTTAATTTCAAGTTTTCACTACACTAAAATTATATCTCTTATTTTAAAATTTTTATTTATATAGTTTTTATTTATTTTTAAACATAAAACTATAATACTTGTATTTTTTTAATATCTTATTGTTATCTTAAAATTCTTTATTATTGAGTTTTTTATTTTAAATAAAACTTAGTACAATTTAACATGTATCTACTATAGTCATAAATTCTACCACAATACTTTAATAATAAAATTGTGTTTTATATATACAAATATAGTATGTGATACTTACAAGCCTTGTAAACTTTTATGGGCAAGTCAAGGTGTGGCAACAAATGTATTTGGTCATAATTTGTTTACAAACCTATATTACATTAAATGATTATTATAACTGGATTACAAATAACTTAAATTTTATTGCGTTATTTCTATATTTTGACTTTTATTTTCATGTAATATATCTTATGATAATAAAAAAATACATGTAGGTTAGAGCATACTCATAACAAGTAGGTCTCGTCACTTTAATACATTTTGATCTTTTGTCATTTTTGTTTGTTATTTCTTTAGTAACTAAATAGATATTCACGAATATACATAAATAATTATTTTAGACTGTATGATAATACTAGTATCACATTTTAATTGAATCTCAATAAGAGTTGAGATTCTAAGATGAGAGTGTTTGACTACAGAGAAAAAGTAAGAAAAGCTAAGAGTAAAATCATAGAAGAATTTAATACAATGTAATCTAAATTTTATAGAAATTTTCTCAATCTATACCAATGAAAGAGAACTCAGCTATTTATACAAAAAACTTGAAGAATCTACATTGATCAACTTTAACAAACACTTTTACTTAAAAACTATGCAATACTAACTAACTAACTCAATCTAACATAACAATAATGAAATTCTGCTCCTACTTTGCTAGTTCTCCAAGTGGCTTGCATTCTAATGTAACTAGTCTTAAGCTTATATCAACTATAATTGCAATCCATAATATGACTTGTTAATGAATTAAACATATGATTAACTTACATTACAATAGTAACTTTAAACATCACTAGCTTTTATATTCCATTTTAAAAAATCCCATGCAAGACGAGTCTATTGAAACTTATCATGCTAAGCTTTGAGAGTTTACTTAAAACCATATAATACCTTTGTTAAGCTTACACAAATGATAAGGAAATTTGGCATTTACAAAAAGACTAGTTTTAAGAGACTATCATTGAGAAAGGTATTCTTGATGTCATTTGCTTAATAAACTAACTATTAAACATTGTTAAACTAATGACAACCATTACTATAGAAGTCATAACAATTAAAGTATCAAAAGAAAATTCACCCTTGGATAAGTTTTAAAATAAGCCAAATATATATTATGAGTTCAATTTACTTAGTTTAGGATCAAGCCCATTTTTAACTAAATTTTACAAATTTTTACAAATTTATTCATTTTTCTACATTAAATCAAGAGTAATTTAGTGATTTTACAATTGAATGTGTTAATAACCAAATTATATATTAACATATAGGTCCAAATATTATAATTAAAGGTGAAAAAGGTGTATTTAAGGCTTTTTTTTTTACCCATTTTCTTCATTTATTAGAATTTTAACTTTTACAAACTTCTACAATTTTCTCTTATCTTCCTCCACCATTTCTCTCATCTTACACCATTGAAGAAGCACCAAAACACCTTAGAAAAATTGTAGAAAAATATTATAAATATAATCAACCAAGAACCAAACCTTAAACACCTAAGAAAATTCTTGATTTCAATTAATTTCATTGGAGAAAAATTTGAAAGAAGCATATTCTTCATTAGGAAGATTTTAGTAAGATTCTTAAATTTTATTTTAAACTTAGAATCCTATTAGATCAATAAGAAGCATATTGTAAATTATTGATGTTGAATTCTAGAAAACTGAAATTTTAGTATATGTAGGTATATGTTTTTAGCTTGATTTTCATAATGAATTTAATGTTTATATGATTATATATTAAAGAGTGAATTGATAAGGTGTGTATCTAAATATATTTGATGTTTAAATAGATATAAATTTATATTTGATTGTAGAAAGGAATAAATTTAGTGATGTATATATGTAAAAAGTATTGAAATAAATATTGAGTTGAGGAAACATTGGTAGCTGGATTTGGTGCACGTGTGTGTGTTTTTACGTATTGTTTCCTAAATGATAGAAGAATTATAAATTTATGATTATATTGGTAATTAAGTTATGTTAAGGATATATAGATAATTATAAGTCTATGTAAATTAAAAAATTAATTTATTTAAGGTAGTGAATAAAATGGAAGATAAAGGGTGAGGTTGGTGAAATATTGTTAGAATACCGAAATGATTAAAATTATGGAGAAAAATACAAAATAAATTTTAATGTAAAAAATATTGATTTTATAAATTTATTCAGTGTAGTTAATGACGACGTGTGTGTGTGTGTGTGTGTGTGTGTGTGTGTGTGTGTGTGTGTCTTTGAGTTTGAATTTTATATATGATGAAATTGAGACTTAGATGATTATATATGAGTACTTGATTTTTGTTAAGTGTATGTAGATATATAGGTGGTTAATTTATGTTTTAGAATAATAATGATTAAATTTGTGATAGTGATGTTGGTGAAGATTTTATAGTGCTAAAATTGGTGGAATTTTTAAAAAGTATTATAAATGAATTTTAAGTATTGTTCTGATCTATATTTTTGGCATGAAAAATTATGTCTGGAAGATTAATATGATAGTTAATGTAGTGTACTTTTTTCATGTAAGAATTGTTATATTATAAGCTTGTAAAAAATAGACAAATGAATGCATTAAGCATAAGGAAGTTATTGTTTAATTTAGTGTGAAATAATATAAATTGTGAATTTTAAAAATTAAAGATTATATGGGATCATAATGGTATAAGTGAATTATTTTATATTGATATTTGATGTTGGATTTGAAATGATTTTAAATGATGAAATGATTTTAAATGATGAAATTTTGCATAATTGATCATATTTCTATTATGTTTGCTAAGGACATTTATGGTGAGATAAGAAGTTGTTATATATTTATAAAAAGAAAAGTTTACAGATAAATTTATAATGTTTGGTCGATATGCCTTGGTATAATTACGTTTAAAATTTTGTAATATAAAAAAGATTTGGAAGTATTGACTTTTTTATGAACAGTGAGTAGATGAATCTATTTTTAAATATTTTTTTAATAAAATAAATTTAAATACTTTATTCATGTGAATTTATTTTTAATATTTTTTAATAAAATAAATTTAAATATTTAATTATTTTATGAAATTTGATAATTATAAATGTTTTATGATTATGAATTTGAAATATCGAAATAAGAATGGATTTACAAGAAATTATGATTTGAAAATTGTCCATGTTACTTATGAATGTATGTATTGATGAATATGATATAAAAATATATTTATGATTTCGTGATTTATAACTTGGTATAAGTATCAGATTGCGGATATGCGTCTATGTATAAATATTGATTTATGATATATTGATATATACACTTTTCTCCTTTACTAGATAAAGTATAAAATTACTTATTCTCTTCTTACCACCTACAAGGTTATAAAAAAATGGATACCAAATAGCAAAATATATAACACTGCATTTTCTATTTAGGCTAACGCTAACAAGTGGGTTCAATGATTTGATTTTATATGATTATATAAAATATCTTATTAACGAGTCTCTTAAAAGATATTTCGGGGGATAAATTCTAGACAAGCTTAAAACTTTTACTGGATCATCAATAGATGTGATATGAGAATATTTTCCGATAATTTATTTAAATGAATAAATAATTAATTATAAATTGATATAAATACATACACACACACGCACTCACTTTTATATTGAAATTTTAATTTATTATTGTGCACCTATTTATTAAAAGTATACTCATGTTTTTTTTTTAAAAAAAAAAAAATATTTTCAAATGGGTATTTTCAAAAATCTCCCTTGAGATTTAGCAAAATAACATTTAGATATAAATTTCATAAAATTAACAAAAAGTACTTCTCATCAGAATTAAAATAGTAAAATTACTAAAATATCCTTATATATAATTTTAAATATTAGTAATATCTTTTACATACCTTTCCTAAAATTTTAAAAACTAACAAAAAGTACCGCTAAAAGTTATTTTTATATTTTAATATTTAATTTAATTTAATAAACATACATAAATTATCTACTAATTTTAATAAAATAATATTATAAATTACTTATTCATGTTCAATTATAAACATTTAATTTAATAAACATATATAAAATTAATTTATATAAATATATATAAATAAGTATTATAAATTATTTACTTTTATAAAAGTATTTTAACTA
>CP135550.1:450823-517011 GCA_032402905.1 Khaya senegalensis | reverse complement strand
TGTACTCCAATGCACTTCGTAAACTTCCTTATATGAGGCGTATGTGTTTTTTTCAATTTATATTTTTGTTTTAACAATAAACCCTAATTCTAAGTATGACTGTTCGTTTGTTGAATTGAGATTAATTGATTGATTTACGTGTGTTTAGATCCTTGGGAACATGTTTTGGGTATGGGTTTGGGAGCTGTGTTTGTGAACCAGTTGGTGAAATGGGATGCCCAGTTACAGCAAGACCTTGACAAGATGCTCGAAAAGGCCAAGGCTGCCAACGAACGCCGTTACTTCGGTATTAAAATACAATTCTTTCTTCTGTTTATTCTCTTTGTTCAGTTTTTATAATTCTTGAAATACGCAAATTACAGCTTAGCATACTTATTCTATATTCCGAATCTGTAATTAGAAATAATAGGTTCCCTTAAAAGCTGGACCTTTTGATGTTTTGATTCAGGTTTCACGAGCATATTGAATGTTCTTGTTGTTGGTCAAATTGCGATTCTTTAAAGTATTATGCATTTTGTCAAATACAAAGAAATGAGCTTAGGATCAAAATTGGAATGTGGATGCAGTTCCATGCATGAGCTAAGTTCAAGAATGAGTTTGGGTGTTTGGAAGGTGCAGCCAGTATTGAGCTGAGAATCTGCACCCCCAGACAAAAGATATGGTTTTAGACAGTGACTATAGTAAGTGACTTTGTTTGGATCGTTTCACAACAATGTTGCTACAATCAACAACTTTTCTTTGTTGGTGTAAAATTACATTGATTCCCATGTGGTCTTGTGGCATTTAGCTTCTGTCTAACCTTTAGTTAGTTCTAGCTTTCCTTATCTGAACCAAAAAAACAGAATAAGGATTTGGCGGAGTCCTGCCATTAAAAATGAGGGAAGTGTACTTTGTAAATTAAGATAAAAGCTTTCATATCTGGAAGTCCATCAGATACTTTAATTGCTATTAGAAATTTATTAAGTAGCAGGCTAATTGCTATTAGAAATTTATTAAGTGGCAGGCTGGGAGCTTATTGGAGTTGATTTTTTGCAAAATGATGATGACCTGTAGAACACCTTTTATTAATTCACATACTATGAATGATTTTTTAGGTTACTGTGTTTCTATTTTCTGGAAGGCAAGGGATTTAATCAGTCTACAAAAGTGATAG
The DNA here is from genome assembly GCA_032402905.1 of Khaya senegalensis. Lineage (NCBI taxonomy): Eukaryota > Viridiplantae > Streptophyta > Magnoliopsida > Sapindales > Meliaceae > Khaya > Khaya senegalensis. The sequence goes on along the minus strand of CP135550.1, from coordinate 515,858 downwards.
AAAGGTGGTATGAGAGGTGAGGGTTTTTTTGGGGTTGGCACTTGGGCTTATTTAAGCTGACACAAATTGAAGCTTGACCTTGAGCTGTTAGCGAATTGGGTATGAATTCTTGAGTTTGGGATGGGTTTGACATGAAATATCCTTGTTTGCCTCAACTTTTTGTGTTATACTTCTTGGAGGCCTTTGTGACCAAGACTACCCAACTGTATTATTGAATCAACGTTTCTATAATTCTATGCCGATAGAAATACTTAAAATTAGGATGCGAAAATCCAATTCATAATTAAAACAACCTTAATCTAGAAAGATTTCATTTGTCCTCATACTTGCTCAAATCTTGCCCTTTCTTTGTGCAACTTCTTGGCTTTCCTTGGCCCTTGTATCTCTTCAGTTGATGGAATGGACTCTCTTGGCTTTCCTTGGCCCTTGTATCTCTTCAGCTGATGGAATGGACTCTCCCTTCCCTTACACCATTCAACAATTGAAATAAAGATCACATTTGTTGTTTGGGAATGTGAAACTTTTCTATTTCTATGGATTGTATTGTGGAGATACTAGTATCATGGTCTTTGATAGGGTTATAGACAAAGTGGTCAAGTAATTGAGCATGCTTTGTGTTTTCCATTTGATGTTCATGAGTATTTTTTATATACTTTAACCTTTTGAAAGCCTTGAGACTCAACTTATAGGAATCTTAATTTGACTTGGATTTTTCTGCACCATTCTTTCTTGAGCTTCTACCCAACTTTTGCAAAACCTAGAGTTTATTTCTTCTAGAGCTTCTTAACTGTTACTATTCAAATAGGAAATAGTTGCAAGTCAAATAAAATCATTTGAACAGCATAATTCTTCAATCAAAAGTTTTAAAAATATTATCTAACCACAGCTTATCAATTTTATTGAACAGAAACAGACGAATATACTAAATTCACTTAAAACCAAACCCTACAAAAACCCAAGAAAGTGTTCCACATCCCACTAATGTTATTGTATTTCTCCCGAGCATCTCCAAAAAAACCTTTGTTTTCTTTATAGACCAACCCACCCAAAAAATTGCCAATAACAAGAATTTGATAGAATTGACTATTGTCTTCCTCTAAAGGCGCAAAAATGTTCTTTAAACATAGAGACACAAGATGCTAGTATCACCCTAACAAAGCAGCCCAAAAAATCTTATAAAACAATTCTAACAATAGGTAGAAGAGAAATGGTTACTGATTTTTGCGTCTTTGTTAGTGTTGTTACATGACAGACAATGGAAAGAGAATAAATATTTTGGTTGTCTTTGTTAAATAACTTCAATCAAAACTTTAATTTCCTCTTCTACTCCATCTCATATGATATGGAATGCAAAGGTTCCAAGAAAAGCTGAAATACTAGCTTGGGCAATATCACATGGAAAGCATGCAGTATATCAACAATACTAAAAGGTAATTAAGTGTGTTGTACAGTATACAAGAAACGATAACAATTTCTATGGTGTTATATGATATATATATATATATATTTATAAATTTCCTTAAAGTACTAAAAGCTCATTCATATAAATACTCATTTACTATTATGGTAATGCTTAAGTCAGATTTGATTTTCTTTTGGTGGCACAAGTCCTATATTTCCGTTGGATTTTATGGCCATTTCTGTGTGCCCAAATTAAACAACACTGGCAAATTGTTTAAACTTGTGTTAAAATTAAAACTGACTTTGATGGTTGAATGGTGAAAAAAGAAACTGTAGGCATAAGATATTTCTAAAAGGCTTCTAATGGAATGGCAAGTTAAGCGAACAACTTGATTATGTTTCATTCACTTACTGGTTTATAATGAAAATTATATAAAAACATAAAAGTTTGAGAACAATACTGCTGAATAGTGCAAGCGATTGCACATTCTTAATTCTTGATGAGTTGGGGAAGAGAGAGTTCACCAAAGAAATGTACTTTAATAAGAAGGAAAGTGATAGGTTTTATAAGGGTAGGGATGTAAATAAATTAATTAGGTAGGAATATTTTCGAGCTGAGAATTTAATACAGACGTTCAAGCTTTTTACATTAAGCAAAAAGCTAAAAAAAGGGATCTTTGTATTCAGCGAAAATGCCTGCAAGCTCCATTTAGCTAGGAAAAAAAAGTCCTAAATGTTTGAATGATTTAAATTAGATCATATTCACACTTCAGTCAAAAGAACAAACAGGCCCTAGCTCTAGTTAAAGAACTTGGTAAGATTGATTCGGTTTGCTTTGGTTGGCTGGTGGTCCAATTAAAGAGCTGATTCGCTTTTCAGTCCGAGTTAATAGTTTGAATGGAAGAACCCAGTCAGATGACTAGGTTTGCATGTATCCTTGTGCACTCTATTTTTGTACATGTGTGTTCCCTTGCACATGTAACCTATCGTCAACATTACATCTTTGCGTTATTTGAAAGATTGTAAGGGTTATTTTAGTAAGTTACTTGGTTCATGTCATGGCCTGTCTTTGAAAAGATGAACAAGTTGCTTTGAATTGCCATGCAAGCAACATGTATCTTTCAAACTTTAGTTATGTAGTGCACTACTTATAACAGCTCTGTAGCTTTTGTATGCTAGAATTCCTTTCATGATTTTATTGTGTGCTGACTTGCATGATCTGCTTTACTTATTATGGTTAAGCAAAACAAGGATGAAAGCTAATTGTCCTGCTACTGATTACATAGCATCATTTCTATTAGCAAAAGGGAAAAATTACCCTAGCTTGATTTTGTCTTAACTTCTTCCTTCATCTCTTTGATTTTTTAAATTCATTTTGCAGATGAAGATGATGAATAGTGCTCTTATGCACATGGAACTGCTGCATCTTCAAAAAAGATTTCCGTTTTTGCAGAATATTTGGGCTTCAAAGTGATAAATGTCATGCCCTTGTTGTGCTTTTTCGCATGTTATATCTGTTTCTCTGTAAGGCAATTGAAATTTTTAGATTTTTCTGGACACAGGTTCTGCTGCTTTTGTTGGCTGAACAGGCTAATACTATACTTTCTACAATAATAAAGCAATTGAGGAATTTTCTTGTTTGTAATATCGTGTTAAATATGGATACAGAACATCTTTAATTACATTCATAACTGTGATTGACTCTTATCTTCATTCTCAAATCTGTGTTAACAGACATTTTAAGTAGCAGTGATTGTTAAAGTGACTCTGCATATTTGTCAACAATGTGGATATCATTGAGGAGTAGCTCACATGGAATTAAACTTTCGATTGATCCAGGTACTTGGAATCAAACTCTCTTCCATGCTGTTTGATATTTTGCACAAATTTAGACTTTTTTCAAATTGAAATGTTGTGGCCTTTAAGTTTCAGTTGTTGCAAGGTGAAATTACTTTACTTTAAATAAAGGTGTAAAAATAAATGATTTTCATTAAAAGTTAGTGTTACTGCATACTTTTTTAACTGTTATATTTTCAAAATTAAGCAGAACTACAATAATATCAATCATAGAGTCAGATTGAGATCATTATTTGTTATTTTGAGGTGAATAAGACCTTGAGTGTTGCTGCAATGTATTTCATTAACCAAACATAGTTTCAAGTTTTTGAGATGATCAAGCATTTGCCAATATGGATGGATGCCTAATTGAAAATTGCACACAACTGCTTGGTAGTGTTTAGTCAATTTAAAACTACAATGGCATGGAATTTTATTCTCTGCCGCACATTCCTAAGCTTCAATTGGAAATATGTTCTACAAGATTCTACTTGCAGCCAAAAATAAAAAGTGTAAATTATTATAACATCGTTGAAACGGAAGTTGATGGCCCAAAACCAGCAGAGGGAGACCCTGTTGTGTGCCGCGGTACTGTTCATTTTCATATCAAACCTCGATAGCGTGAAAATCTAATTCCATCATCATTTATGTATTAAGGATCTATATGAATCTTATAAAAATCCACCACCCTAGTGTTAAATACATTGAGGAGGAGATCACATACTTGCCGCGATGATGGTCTCTCTTGAGGGCTGGTTTTTGTGCACTGCAACGCTATTTCAAGCCCTTGATATGCTGCACATTCTTCCCCAGGCGAGAGCGGTTTCATTTGAGCATCAACTAAATCTTCCCGTGCAGAGCCTGGCGTCCCAATATGCGTCTCCGCCCATCTCACCATGTCCATCTCCGTGCCAAAGGTTGCATCAGTTGGCATTTTTCCACTAACGAGCTCCATTAGCACAATCCTCATGCTGTAAATGTCGCTTTTCTCTGATGCCTTCGGTGAATAATCATACTCTAAAAGCACAATAAAATTTTTGTTATTGCCAGTACACTATGATAAAATTAGTTCTAAGACTCATCGCAGCAACTTTTATATTACATGGAGCAATGTAACCATAAGATCCAGCAAACCACATATTCGATTCTGTGTTTGAGTTGTAATCCTCCGCAAGAGCTTTTGCCAACCCCAAATTTCCAAGATGTGCCTCCATGTTGGAGTCGAGCAACACATTTCTCGATTTGATGTCCCTGTGAACAATCTTCATTAAACAATCATGGTGGAGGTATTCCACCCTCTAAGCCAATCCCACTGCTATCTTTAACCTTGCCTCCCAATCAAGGTTCTCCTTCTTGATATGCACTGGCCATTTGTGCAGCCAATTCCACGTACTTCCAGTTTCCATGTACTCGTGTATGAATAGATTTGAACCTACTCCTTTCTTGCTACACTAGATGCCAATGCCTTGTCCTCCCCATAGCCTTTACTTCTCTAGTGAAGCTTTTATTTGATAGAAGATCATCCATACAAGAGATTTTCTTCACTGCCACTGTTGCTCCATTGGGAAGTTCAGCTTTGTAATTGTTCCGGATCCTCCAGAGCCAATAATGAACTCTTTGCTTAGATTGTTTGTGGCTTCCATGATGCCTTTCCATTTGAAATCTAGCTTTGCAGCTTGAAAGAGTAGTCCTTGCTGTGCATGGGAAGAAATGGAAGAGCAAGTGAAGTTCACTTCACTGCCCTTTCTGAGAAATTCTTTCTTGTGTTTAAAGAAGAGGACAACTAAAACTATCAGCAGAGTAATATCAGCTAGACATTGAAATTACCAAGATTACCACTACTGATGTTTCATTTATGGTAGACTGATGTTTGCCCAACACAAGGGCATTGCAGCGACCAAGAGGGCTGCCACAAAGATGTAAATTACATTCAAATGTTTCGGCTGGCCAGTGAGGGAATTGCTTGCTGAATTTTCCTTGAAGATTGTTGTAAGACAGATTAAGTTTTCACTCATCTCAGCAACTTTTGAAGGGACCTCTCCAACAAGTTGGCCATGAGAAAGATCAAGCACTTCAGGCTTAGACAGAGTCCCAATAGAAGGTGGTATTCAGCCAGTGAGATTGTTGTAGTTCAGGTCTAAAGTGCTCTGAAGATTCTGAAGTTTCCCAGACTCGGAATGTATTTCACCATTCAAGCTGTTATTTGATAACTGAAGCTCATACAGTTTGCTTAGTTACCTAGGGCAGGAGGGATTGGCCCAGAAAACAGGTTTCCATTAAGGTTAGAAACATTAAGTGATGCAAGATTACTGACTTTGTCAGGAAGACTTCCATTAAGCAAATTGCCATCTAGGGAAAGCACAGAGCTTGGAACAATTGAATAGTTCTCTAGGAAGAGACCCAACAAGTTGCTTGGAGGAAAGCTTAAGCAATCTCAACTGCAGCAAACTTCCAAGCCATGAGTCCCGAAAGAAGGTTATTGTTGATGTCAATACGGCTCAATTTCTTCCACAGCAAAAGCAGATCTTGTATTCATCCAGTGAGTGAATTTCCTGATATCTAACAGCGAAAATTCACATATTTTCCCCAATGTCCATGGGATTTTCCCACCGAATTTGCTTTTTCCTATTCGTAGCCTCTCAAGAAAAGGTGAATTTCTCAACTGGGGAGGAATCTCATTATCAAATTCATGGTTTGTGCCATCAAAAGAAAGAAAAAAATGAGGAGTACTATGCAATGCAGCAATGATTTAACATATTCCTGGAAAGAATTAATTCTTGTAAGGTTTCCTAGATTAATCAGTGAACCCGGAAGATTACCATCAAGAAAATTGTTGTAAAGCATGAGCTGCTCCAGAGCCTGTAAGAACCCAAAAGTAGCAGGAATGCCACCAGAGAAACTGGCTGGAATTTGACCAATGGGTTCATTTTGCCTCAAGTAAAGAAAATTCAGCTCTTTTAGCCTCCCAAAAGCGGTGGGAATTTCCCCCATTGAAACTGTTGCCGAAGAAAACAATCATTTTCAAGCTTGAACAGTTGCCAATCTCTGAAGGGATTTTTCCAGATGACTGATTGTCATAGAGACACAGAAGCTCAAGTTTTCCAAGCATTCCAATCCCTCCAGGGATATTGCCTTAAAAATTGTTATGATGCACAACCAGTTCTTGCAGATTGCAGAGATTGATGATCAATGGAGAAATTGAACCCACTAAGCTATTGTTCTTGTTCTTTCTCAAAACTCCTGCCTAGTGCATCAAAAACATTCTATAAAATTCAATTGAAGAAAAATTGTGAAATGTGGGATCTGTTTTTAACCTTCTCCCACTATTTTCTTGTTTCAACTGGCCAAAAGAAACCAGATCATAATTGAGAAAGTCTGGTGAGAGGGGATGCAATTCAAGGGAAACTAAAACTCAAACCTCAAACTAATGGCAAAAACCATATTTACATGAAAGCAGTAAAAAGAAATTCCAGCATCATTTGTTATTTCTTAAAAGCAAAGCATACTTCATTGGTGCTAACAAGATAGGCATAATCAGCACAATTTAATAGCATGCTATTACCCAAAAAACTGAATAAACAACCGACATGATATTACCCAAAAGTTACCCACAATTAGAAATACCATTGCCCTACAGAACAAAATACACACACACACACACAGAGAGCAGCATTTTTTATGCTGGGAAAAAGGGGAAGCCTAAAAAAACTTTACCAACAACTTGCTTTCTTTGAGTAAATATTAAAGACGGCAAGTAAAATTCAATTACTTGAATCACAACAGTAAAAGCATCACCTGCAGCAAAATCAACATTTGAGTAATAGACATAAATAAGAATAGCGAACAGTAACCAATAAAAGAATACAAGTAAACTGTCAAGATAAACAATTCAAAAAGAAAAGGCACAAGGAAAAAAATACATATCAATGAAAACAGTAGTATGAAAACGCTAAATCGAGATAAAACAGAAAGCAATTAAAAAATAACAAAACAAAAAGGAAGAAAATGAAATTCGCCTCAAGGAATTGAGGAGTTAAATCTCAAATATCCTTCAGTTGAATTGCCTTCCTATGTTTGAAGAAGGCAGCATTAATCCGCTCAATATTATGTATACTACCACAAATAATAACTATTAGACAGAAAACCCTGATCAGAGAAGGTATAACCCTAAATTGAAGATAAAACAAAAAAGAATACCGATGTCACCTCATGCTCATGAGAATTTTAATCTTTCGAGTCCGAGACTCCTCCTTTCGAGTTTTCTTCTGAATTTCGAAGAAAGCAGAGTTCATTTTGTTAAGGTTTCTGAATATAAATTTCAGATAATAATAATAATAATCATCATCATCATCATCATCTTGTGGAGAAGAAGAGTTGTACACCGAGACAGATGAGTAAATCGGGATAGGATAGCTCTTCACAGGAAAGCAAAAAGAATTATCCATTAGATTTAAAGAGCGAGAGAGATAGAGCTTTAAATTCTAAATGCAGAGAATTCGCAGGGTTTCTTAGGGTTTTGCAAAGCGTGAATTTTAAGAGGGATTCCTTAGGGTTCCAGAGAATTGGCAGAGAGAGATTGAGAGCGTAGAAATTAATTTCAAATGATAGCCGTTTTTTTTGTTAATTTTAAGGCGGCAACATATCACCCGCCGACTCCGTCAGTCAGACCGGTCAGCAATCCAGCCCAATTATTATTAATATTAATTTTTTTAAATTTTAAATTTTGAACATAAATTTTTTAATAAATATATATTTTTTTAATAAAATTAAGACCTATAATATTAATAATACATTTAAATATGTTGGATCATCACATTTTGAAATATTTCAAATATCATATTTTATTTATCTATTTAATTTATTTTTTTTATAAAAATATATATATTAACAATGACTTTCATTTTACAAATAAAAAACAAAAAAGAAATAAATTATGCAAAATTACTTTGAAATTAAAATGTTCAAAATTACTGTATAAAAATACTCATTTTATATCACATTTAATAAATAAAATGACAATTTAATAAAATTTATTATTTTAATATTATTTGTATTATATGAAAGTATGTCAAATTTTAAATTTTTCCATTTAATAATTGTTTATCCAATTTAATTTTCAAAATATATGAAAGTAATTGTGTCATTAAAGGGGGGATGATGCTTTTGTTTTTTTCATACTACTTTTAATATTTTAACTAATTATCATTCCAAAATTGTAGAACCAGAGATGAACATAGCTCAACTTTGCACCTCCACAAACATAATCAAATGTTGAAAAATGAAACTAATTAATACCGCAAATTTATCAACTTAATAGCACCTCGTGTTCTGAAGCTCATAACAAGATCACATAAATTGTAGCCTGCCTCAGAGGTGGCAATCAAGGTGGGCTGGATTCATGACCGTATGGCCCTGCACAGCCGGCTGCCAGTGTCCTGCTGGGCCTACACAAATCTCATGTTTGTTAATAATAATAATAATAATAAAACCCCACCCCACCCATGAAGCAATTATGCAGATGCATTATGTGTCTAAGATTTCCAAGCCTTCTGCATCTTTTTGGCTAGATGCAAATTTATCAGCTTCTTCATGTCCACTCCCCTATTAGCATAAGTAAACCACAAAAAAGTTTCTCACAAGTTTTTAACATAATATTTTTTCATAGAGTATTCAAAATGTTATAATAATTCCCTTGATATTGAGGTTATTTAACTTAACTTTAAAAATAAAGTTAAAATAATATTTTTAAATTATACTTATTTTCTTAGTAAAATTTAATATTTAATATTTTTATTGCATAATAGTTATAACTTAAAAGTCACAACATTTCTCTAATCTAACTCTTATATAAAATTATTTGTTTGTTTTTTTTGTAAGAAAAGTTAAAATGCAATAAAATTTTTTCCGAGTACTGCTCAAAATATATTATTTCCTAATGATCCTAGCAAAAATGCAGAAGTTTGTACCAGATTCATTCTATGTTTTCTTCTTTCCAAGCTTCATCCCCATTTTGCTTCTAATTGTTTGTGGAAGAGAAGAAACAAGGGAACAAGTGAATAGTAGACCACAATCCTGGTTTAAGAGATCAAAGCACATCATCTAGCAAAAAAGCTGTGATAAAACTGAATGCATGCCACCAGTTAAAAAAGGTTAAAAATGGTGAGTTCTCCCAAAGGGAAGGAAGAAGATAAACATAAAGATAAATTCAGAAAACTACCTCCATATTGAGGACTTCACTAGTCATACAAACTTAAGATATTCTTTCTTATTGATGTCCATATGACGAGAATCTTAGAAACTCCTTAGCTTCATACTCTTGAAGAAGTGGCTTGTGCATTGATTGGAATAAATCAAACTGCCCTTGCACAATCTTCTTCACTTGGGCAAATTGTATACATGAAAAATTAAAACTCCATAAGAGCAAGAAAAAACTATCAAAATGATTCCTTTTCACCCATTATCGAATTAAGTACCATTCACGTTCCTCACATGCATGTGAAATTCCACAGCCACTAGATATCTACAATTGTTTTATCCATAAATTCTACAGTGCTTCAGATATATAGAGGAAATGAACTAAAAACAACAAATTTCTATTCTCATTAGCATAAAAATTTGTTTCCACAGTAGTACCTTAAATGTATCTGTCTAGTTATTTGAATATAGCTGTTATATATAGGTATAAAAAAAAGGTCAAAGTGGCTCACAACTAGGACCGGTCACTTGTTAATCCATCCACATTACAAGTTAAAAGAAAATGTTTTGTGAAAGCCCATCACAAACATGAAAAGCACCAACTATGCACTTTGCACATTAATGCTGTCAAAAGCCACTAGTGAATTTTATGGTCATCTTTATTCTAACTCTAGTCAAACTTTGCCTTTGGTCCTCTACAAAAAGCATACGCAAGTCACCCATATATGAGAGACTACACACTTTGGCAAACAGATCTTCCTGCACAACATGAAATAAATCATAATTCTTAATAACTCTTGAAATGATTGAGCAGTAACATGAAAGCAAACCTAAGTGAACTTAGATGGCAAGAGGAGAATAGCAGCTAATAATGCAGCCCTCAAATTAACAGAGTTTACATTTCCACTATCCAAATTATCCACAAGTATTTGTGCCTGCATGAGATTTATCTGCCTCTATATGAAGCCATGCATTGAGAACCAATAAAATAAACCAGAATATTAATCAATCCTTTTAAGCCCTCTTCAAACAAGGATTGCTTGGGAAGCTTGCATCTGATTTCCTAGGCTATCTTTAGCTTTGCTCTTATTTTTCCACTTCTTTCAATTTTATTAGTGTTAAACTATGATCAATTAAATCAACCACTTTTACCCCTAGATTTTTAGTCAATAACTCTTAAAATAAGATGCCGATCCGACAAGGTTTTATATTGTTTCCAAGAAACAAATGGTAACATATATTACAATCGAAAAAGAAATGAAAAGACATGGAAAAGTGAAGAAGACGCATGGGGTTTTGTAGACGACCACTCAGATAGAACCTCTCCCAATTCAATATGTCTAGAACCAAATCATGCATTCGGACAACCCCATACTTCAACATCTGCCCATGATTGTTTTCATGTGAGATAATACAGGAAAAACTTCTTACGATAGAAAGAAATGCAGGAAACTACTCATTCACACCTGTATACAAATATGTTGAATGGATGCCATCCAACAATGGACAATTCACAACCATGATGCATAATGACCTGCATTCATTTTCAAATTTGTGTTGAAATTCCTAACTGTGCAATCCATTTACCTTGGTGGTATAGAGTATTATGGAGTTGGCAACAATGAATGTTACCTCTTGACTTTAGATATAAACCATTGGTAAAACGGGACAAATGGATGGAATTTGCATCAAAATTGTAAGCTTCAAGATCCTAACCCCAACAAATACATTTTATAAGAAAGCTTCTTCCAAGTTGTGAATTGTCCAGTCAGATGTTGATGATAGAAAGTCTATCTCAGCATTCATTTTTGTATATAAGGGAGGTCCAAGACAAGACACAAATACTTTACAAGAAACTTGTTCCCTTCAAAATATGACCAGACACAAATCAAAATGCTTGACAAAAAGCCAGAATAGCATGAAGAAATATCTGAATCTGATGTCTTTTTTTTTTTGTGACTGGAACCTATATAATTTTCAGGCTCATAGGGTGGTGGTGTTATTTAAGTATTCTCGAAGTTGAAGGCCTTCAACAAGCTGAATTCTCTAAAGTAAGCCATTCTTTCACTGACATCAAATCAGGAAGCACAACTTCACCAGATTTTCTCCACTCCTCAGCCTCCGGTGTTTTAAACCTATCCAGTAGTAATGCATGCATCCCCAAACTCTTTGCTGGCGTATAGTCTTTGCGAATGCTATCTCCAATGTGCAAAGTTTCCTCAGGTGCAATATTTCCAGCTCTTTCGAGGGCAATCTTATAAATCCTTGGATCTGGTTTCTCGACGCCTTCAAGGCCGGAGAACACACCAAAGTCCCATTCAGTCCCCTGTAGCAACATACAGTGAATCTGCATGATTAATATGCATGAGCATATCTAAAGATCACGTATGAAATTAATAGGTTTCACACAAATTGATAGTCCAACTAAGTCCACTAGAATCAGTTCAAAAATAGATTCTGTTATTATTAAAAAACTATAGGAACATAAGATTCAATAAGACTTCATAATTGTAAAAGATAATAATTTGCTTACCTGGTTGATCCCAAAGGCTGGAAGAATGACATCCCGATAACGGTATTCTGCGTTGCTAATGATCCCAACCTTTAGACCATTTTCACGTACCCATCTCAGGAATGGTTGAGAGTCTGGGAAGACTGTATAAGGTGCAGATGAACCGAAGGATGCATAAATGCGTCTAAATATCTTCTCAAATGTCTCCTCATCATACTCATATCCTGCCTGTAAGTTCAACAAGACCTCATGTCACAACAAATCTAATAAGTAAAATCATAGAACATGTGGATGCAGTTATGACTTTAAAAGGTTTACATCAATACATAGTACCATTACAATCAAAGCACATTAAAAAAAATGTGAATGATTAAGAAAGCCCTTCCCATGAGAACAAATTCAAGAAAGTGCCTTCAGACAGTGATGTGGCATGCAATAACAATGATAAGCAGATCATTATGCCAATTGATAAGAAGCACCCAAAGATTTAATTTACAATAGCTTGGTCATCTGTTTTACCCTGATAAAGGAATCTCTGACACAAGTTTTCCACCAGACAATGTTGGGCATTTTTACAGCATGACCAAAACAGGGATAATTTTTGGCCATCTCTTTATATGCCAGTTTAAAGCCCTCGTGTACACGTTTGTAGTCAGGGCAAGGCAGTCCAACAGATTTGGCTGCCATGCAATAGTAGTCCCCAAGATCCCCTTTGTAAGCTAGAAGGGTACCAGTAACATCCACAGTGATACAGCGTAATCTTGACAGTAAAGACATTGCAGCAAAAGCCATGCAACAGGTTCTCAAAGTTGGACACACACACAATAAGTTTGCATCTGCATAATTTAACAGTGTCTGTTATTATTATAAACAAAAGGAGATGCCTATAATGTTAAGAGAATGAAACATGAACTTTTGTTTAGTTTCCATATGAGGTCACTATTGCAAGTTGTCAAACATGTGGCCTAGGCCGTAGAACCATCATTCGCCATTTCACCATCTCTTAATCTTGATTGCTGCAAGTTAAAAGAAAGAGTGACTAGCTTGTGCACATAAGGTGCAAACCACAGGACAACAATGAGGAATACAAAGCAAATTGCCAACTTTAGAGTGAAAAGTTACAACTCCCCATAATTAACTAGAGTGACATACTATCTAAACCAGCCATGATGCAATGTCCACCAGTCAGCAAAATAGGCCAAAAAGCAATATGCTTGTAATTAAACATATGAAGAAAATGGAAGGAATTCAGATTTAACATGTTGTATGTTTCTTGAATGATGAAATGAAGCCTAGGAAAATCTCATTGGTTAATGATAGATGCCATACAAACCAAGGCTTTGTGTCAAGAACCTTAACCACAACAAATAATTTGTGGCTTGCTTTCCTAGAATTTCAAATGTAAATGCGTTACTCTGGGAAAGCAAGCCATAACCCAAACCCAAATGGTAACTTTATCATGATGGAGTTATTGTGGAAAGAAATAAATGAGAACCAAAGCAAACAATTTGCAAGTTGCTCTAATCAGATGGCAGAAATGTTGTAGTGATAATGCAATGAAAGCTAGATGACACTGGGAATGTGAGAGATAAAGCTAACCTATTTATGATGGAGTTAATGTTGCCAAGCAAGAATCTCAAAAACCTGCAGTAATGCATAGTAACAAAATAAATTGATTAACTCTGATTAAAATATGAAAAAGATAAAAGAACCCAAACCATATTATTCTGAAGTAAAAGTAACTCCTCTTAATCACGTATCCTGATATTTGCTCTTCTTCAGCTATCAAATCATCAATTCAAACTGCTGCTTTGTAGATACAAAATTCTTAGGGCCACTTTTATAAGAGTATGAATTATTGTTTTAGTGAACAAAAATTCATCCTAACGCCTTTATTTAAGCATGGAATTCAAACTATTGTTCCAGTCAACAAAATATTTACAAACCAGAAGTTATTTCTACAATAATAATGATATTGAATGAAGCATATTTTCCCGCCTGTCTCTAACTCTAAGGTTAATCTGTAAACTGAGTAACCCAGTTTCTTTGATCTAGTTCATACATACTCTTTCGTCATAAATTTAATATAATCACAACCAAGATGCATGCATTGTCAAGAAATCACTTTCAACCTAGTTGTAGGACCACACACCACACCATGCACCCCCGAAAAAAAAAACCAAAAAGAAATCATGAAAACTCAATCCAGCTCATGTGCTTAAAAACAAAACAAACTATTTCTTCAACAAAGAGAAATCAACCACTAGAGAAAAAGCTGATCCAAAGTAAGCACAATCTGAACATTAAATAACAATATAGATATCTAAATTCAGCACCAGCCAAATTCATCAAGAACAACTCCTAATAAAATCCAATTGTCAACAAGGACAACAGTACATATCAAAACCCATAAACGAGAATCAAAAGCTCAGATTTTTCAAAAACAAGATTCATATTCATGAATTGAACACAACAGAGAATAAAAAAAAACCATGAGGTCAAAAATGGAGAATGCAATACAAGCAGATCATGAAAATACTACAAGAAAAGAAAAGAAATTCAAGAATAAAAGGAAGAGAACCCCAGAAGGAAAATGGAAAATAGAACATACCCAGAAGCTCAAATGGAGAAAGATCGCCAGTTATTTTATTTGTTATGTTGGAGAGTATTTAAACTCAGCGTCAGCTACACCGCATTTTCATGGAACATTGGACCATGCTCCCTGCTTCAAAGTTTAAATATGCAATAACTATGAGAGACAAAGAGATAGTTCTACATTTTTTGCATTGTAGTCCTTACAAATAATTCTAAGTTATTGTTTCTCCTTTAGAATTCTTGATTTTCTTATTGGTCCTCACTTTCATCCATCTTCTTCAAACATTCATGTAAACTACCATTAAATTGAAATTAACTGTTTTAATTGATCGTCAAAATGAATTTAAAAATATGCTTTACTGTTAAAAGATATTATCAAATTATTAAACAGGTTTTACAAATATGAATACTTGATACAAATAAAAATTTAATTCAAAAAAGACAACTTTAGAATAATGATATAAATGGTTAGACAATAAAAATCATATATTTGAATGAGTGATGTAGGAACTTATAATAGAATAATGACAGATGTTTTAAGCATTTTTTGTTGACCTATTTGATATGTAAATCATAATTTATGTATATTTTAATGAATTAGTCATTTGATAAAGATTTTCTCATGACAAAAAAAAAAAAAAAAAAACACTAATAAACCATGTACAATTGTAAAAGGGATTTTTAATAGATGTTATAGATTTATTACAATTTTTAAATATTTTCAAAGAGATTTTTAAGGAATTTGGAAACTAGTGCTGTTACTGTAATCAAAGTTGGTGAACGACATTGAATCTAAATTTTAATAATAATATGTTAACCTCATTTGAAGAAACATGTAATGTATTGGTGTAAAAAGTATTGTATGTAGAAAGAGAACAGTCAACCAAACAAGCCATATTCTTCAACATAATAATTTATACAAAACACAAATAGTTTATCCCGTGAATATTCTGATAAGAGGGCTTAAATGAATGAAAATTAAATGTTGGAACTATTAATGTAACTATGTAAAAATATAAGGGTGTGAAAATAAATGAAAACCCATTTAACAAACAAGAACATCTGATATTTCTTGTGTCCTGAACATTTATATAAACGAATTCTGTTTAATATGTGATCAAGGTCAGTGGTTCATATAGGAACTAAAAGCTATTCAAGCCTGGACCTGGATAAGCTACACAGAGAGGATGACTTGGATGACTCTAGGATGAAGTGTGTCACCCTTAATTCAAACTGGCAGGAACAAAAGAGATCGAGAAATGTTCACAAGAAACATTAGAAACCAAATAAAAAAGTGTGTGTGTGCACGCGCGCGTATAAACATGAATATCCTGTAAGTAAAGTCAAATCCATGAAAGAAACATTCTTTTAAACCATGGATTGCTCTAGCCAATTTTAGAGAAGCACAAGCCATGTTCCCATATCAACAATACAGATTCAAATAACAGAAAGCAACAGCTTCAACTCTGAACCCAACTATGTACCAAAGTTTCATCCCATTAGTACCCAAGTCAAATCGAACTATCAGTAATAAACTGACCAGACACAGTCTATTTTTACATCTGAAAATAAGGCTACTGAACCAAAACTTATAGTAATTAATTTAAAATGTAAATGCATTGAAACTGAGATGCCAGAGATATATATTACTCGAGTGACCTCAGCCAGTCAGTCAAATCAAATAAGAATGAATTGATGCCAAAATCAATACTGCTACATCAATTTATCAGTCAATTATTGATCCTGCCTGCCCAGAAATCCCGTGCAACTAACTAGATAAATCACTGGGAACAGTACATAAGTCAGGTCTAATTTGTTTAACATCTATACGGTGTAAGGTTGTTCCTTTTTAAGTTTTTGATCAAGAAGAAGAAGAAAAAAATTTTCAATAATTTATATTTTCTCAAAATTTGTAAGGTTGATCGGAGTCATTAGAATGCACTAGGCTTTATCATAATAACGAAGTTGTAAAAGCAGCAAAAAAAGAGAAAGGCCGAAATTCTCCAAATTGTGGGTGAATTCATCAAATTTTTCTATAAGTTCAGAAGAAATGGGGATTTTGCTGTAACATTTTTAAAGTTCCGTCCAGCAAATAAAATAACCTAAGATGAAATTAAAACGGGCATTTCTCAATTATACGAATCAATTTTATATTATAAATACAAAGGGGAAGAGAGAAAGTGCTGAAAAACCTTGAACGTAGAAGCAATCCATGTCGACATGAGCAATGAGCCTTGCACCAGACGATTCTGGTCGCGCCCCTGGTGTTTTTCTCTTCTTTGTTTTGTTATTCTTTTCCTTTCAGTTCTTGTTTGTTTATTTTGGCGAACGGACAAATACAAAAATACTCCTGATTTTTGTTTAAAATCTAACATCTAGAACGACGTCGTTGCCTGCGGGGAGGCAGGCAATTCTGCTTGGAACGATGTCGTTGCACGAGAGACGGGAAGTTCTTCTTTAATTCTGATTTCGCAAGGTTTTTAACTCGTTAATAATCCCATCATACTTAAAATAATAAGTAGTTGCCCTACTATTATTATTATTATTATTATTTCAAAATAAAAATATTATTTTTAAATTTTATAAAAATAGTAATGGATCACACCAACCCATTCAACTTATTTTAATTGTATTCCAATCAACCACATTGTATTGAATTTAAATCTAAATTATATTTTTATTAATATCAAGAAGGAATGCTAAATAGATATATCTCATCTTTGTACAAAACATAATATGCAATATATTTATTTATGTATTGGGCGTGAGACTAATTTTAATTTAATAAATAATGAATTAATATTATTTTTAATTTTAATTATTCTAATATATAAACCCCCCACTAACCTCATAACTACAACATTAATTTACTAGTAACAAAATTTAATACCATAAAAAACTTCCAAGTCATTTGAATTAGACAATCGTATTTATTGATATCGTTAGCGGTACTCAGTAGTAATAAATAAAAGCTCTCAATAACATGTGATGGTCGTTAATATTGATTAATAGGCTAGTAAAATTTTTATTTATTTAAAAATTAATTTTAAATAATTTATATAATAATTATTAAAAATATATATAAATTAAAAAAAGCACATTCTCAATAGTTTAACATACTTTCGAGTAATATCATTATCACTAGGTATTAAAAGAAATTCAAACACAGCAACTGAATAAATTAATTTATAAAAATGGTTGCCTAAGCTATTATCATTATTACCAATAAACAAATATAACTATAAAAATTATATAAGAATACTTTTAAATATTATTTTAAAAAAATTACATATTAAATATAAATTTTAAAAAAATTAATAAAAAATAACTCTTAATAATAAAATTATTATGTTTGACTATTAATTAACTAATTAAAATGACTAGAATAATCTTATATATAATTTTAAATATTAATAATATTTATTTAGATATCTTTTCTGATATTTCAAAAAATATTCTTAAAATATATGATAATTTTAATATTTAATTTAATTTAAACAAAAAAATATTTAATTTATATATATTTATTTAATTAACTATAAAATATAAAAAAATAATTTTTAAAAATATATTTTATTAATTTTTAAAATATTAAAAAATATTTTAAAAAATATTACTAATATATAAAATTATTTTAATTATTTTAATTAATTAGCTAACAGTCAAATATATTAGTTTTATTGTTAAAAGATACTTTTTATTAATTATTTAAAAACTTAGAAAATACCCCAAACTACATTCGATGATGATGCACTTGCATATCAACTTCTTGGAAAATGCCTTTTTTGTTTTGGCAACTGAAGATAGTTACCAGCGCAGATAACATCCAGTTACCAATTACCAAAGAGATTACGGTAAATTTGTAATTTCTCTTCTCACTCGAACCAAAATCAGTGGTAACTAACTACACATTATTAAAGAACTCATTGTCCAATTCAGGCATCTACTCAAGTGATGAAGGAAAAAAAACAAAAAAATAAAAAGCCTTAAGATTTAAGCCAAAAACACAATTACAAGCTAAATTTTCCAGCACATCTCTTCTTTTATTGCAAAAGATAGCAGCAAATAATAACAGAAATGTAAAAGATCTCATTTTCCTCAACTCGACCCTTGAGTCCTACTAATATAAACATAGGAAACCTAATTACATTCCAAAAAAAAAAAGAGGTGCTCTATAAGAGTTAGCAGTGAAAATAAGTGAAACAAGAAACCATTTCTAACAAAACAACAAGGAATGATGAGCCTAATCCAAGAACTGTAAACAAGATTTTGATGTTATTTGTGACTTGAGACAGCCTCGTATATGATTTTGCATTCTGGAGAATTGTTCCAATTGTAACAACATTATAACACACCTTAAAAACCTTCTGCACATCATTATAAGAGGAAACAGTTTCTTACTCAATGTGAGCTACGGTTTCAAGTTTCTAAAAAATCTCCATTGCTCAACTTGATACCAACTAGGGCGCAACTAGTCCCTCTTCACCGAAAATAGAAAGATTCCCACCGAAAACATGTTTACAATCACCACTCAACTTGAGGAAAGAATGAAACCTCAAACCATTTAATTGGTCAGGACAGTAAGAAGCAAGTCAATCACAATATGATTCGACCAAACCACAGACTAGACTGCAAAGTTACAACTGCAGAAAACCAAATGTATAATTTAGAATTCATAGTCCACCATCATATAACTCAATAGAATTTACTTTACATTAGGTTAACTTCACAGTCAAAGATAGCTAAGATTTAACAAGTCATCTCTTTCTCGTGCACATACAGTCAAAAACACTAAAACGATACTGTAAAAAAGACAATCTCCACTGCCATATAAAATTTTAGAACTCAACAACACTAATGATTCTATCATCGTCCTTACTTGCATGGCATGTCAAATTGAAATTCGTATCTAGAATAATTCACATATAGAATATCTAATTTCAGCATCAACTAAAAATCAATAGCTTTAGCAACGCAAAGTACAAAACACCATCAGCAAATGTATATTCCAACAAGGTACTACGTATCAAAGTTTGATAAGTCAACATTAGAAACCACCAGATGCATAAAAAAAAATGAAACTGCAATGCACCAAAAAAATATACTGTCACCAATAACCTTCAAAGATTAATTGTTACCGGTCAAAATTGAACCCAGAAACATTATTAACAACAAAACTCAAAATTTCTTACTCCTCGTAAGCGCGTACTATTATTAAGTATAGCGCCGAGCGTTTCCAAGACTGCGAAAGCTAACAAGGGGCTGACATCCAATGTATCAAAAACCGGAGGGATTATATTCCGGAAAAGATTCAAATAAGGATCACACAAGTCACGAATCGCCGAGAGAGGCTACCGGTCCCAAGGAATATTGAGGAACCAACTCAACAAAACCCTAACCATCAACACCCCGCTGTAAAAATCCAGCCACTTAGCCAATCCCGCAGCGACAACCGTCAGCGGCGTGTTCAAGGACCACATTGGCCGTTCACGCACCGCCGCAAAAAACAAGGCCCCTACGGTTCATATTGGTTGAAAGAAAAGATTGTGGGATGGGGTTTTGGCGATAGCGAATTTGACAAGAAACCCAGAAAGAGATAAGAGTGTGGTGACGGTGCGAGTTGAGTCGGCGAGTGGAGGGGACAGAGATGGGATTTTGAGGGTTTTAAGGGGTAAAGTTGGGCAAGAAGCGGAAGAGGAGGCGGTGGCTTTTATGGGGAGTAGAGAGGGAGTGGCGTGGCGGGGTGAGTGGTGAAAGCGCTTAGGGTTTGAAAAGTGCGCCGGTGATATGAGGGAAAGGAGAGCAGCAGCGCCGGTAGCCATGGTTTTTCTTGGGTAGTTGTTAGAAATGAGAGAAACAGAGGAGGAGATTGGCTTTGCTTCTTTCTGCAAGGAAGGCGGGAATTTTAGTTTATTCTGAAGAGCTTCTACTAGTAGTGCCCCTAACGTTTTGCAATTAATTATAAATTAATTAAAACATTTTAACAATAAATAAATAAAAGGACTTGTTGCCCCAGATTTTAACGCCTTTAAAAATTTTTAAAGAAACAAAATTTCGATAACCGGGGACTGTTTTAGTAAAATAATAAATATTTTGATTATGCCTTACAAATAAGTCTCTAAATTTTCCAATATTAAATTTTTTTTATTTATTATTTTGTTAAAATACATAGACTTACATACATACATACATACATACGAACGCCCCCACTATTAAAATATAAATTTTATTTTACTTTTGTTTATAAGAAAAGAAATCGGAGGAGGACATTAGAAATGTTTGGCACCCCACTGAGAATTACAACAAGCAAAAGGAACGTTAGAGCGATGAGCTCCCAGAGCGAGTGTTCCTTTCGTCGCTTGCCATTTTGACACACACACTCGGCAAGCAGCGAGTGGAATCCACCAATAAAAAAAATTGAGATGCTTTCAAACCAATCATAATATAATTCAATATATATTCTTTTCAAATATATTAGATAATAAAATATTTGATATATTTAAATATTTATCACATTTTTAAAATAGTACACAGCTTTTAACAATTAATTATACAAACAGTTTTATTATAGCTTTAAACAATTTTTTTTAAAAAAATATATTTTGAAAAATAAAATATATAAATTGATTATGTAATTATTTTATAACTTTTAATGATTGAATTGTTCTTTTTTTTATATATACAATTTTAATAATTTGTTAATATAAAATATCAAATTTTTTATTTTAAAATTAAAAAATTCAATAAATAGTTGAAAGGGTTTGATTTGAATTAGATAGGAAAATATTATTTTTAAATTTAATAATAATTAAATAAAATAAAAAATTACTATTTATATATATTTTTTAAAAAAAAAATTATTAGGAATTAAATAGAATACTCTAGTTTGAGCCGTTGTAGGCTTAGTATCTCACATAAATATTGTGGGTAAAAATTTCTCTCCAGTCTGTTGGTGTAGTTGTAGGAGTTTCGGATTTCCCACAAATATTATTATGACATTGGTGGATTCCCCTTTAGTTTGGACCTACACTTCTACACCTCTTAACTCATGTTTACACATAAAATATAATTGTTCTTCCATTCCTGCTTCGTCTGACACAAACCCTCAGTCTTCGGTTTTCGACAAGCAAATAATGCTCTCTTTTTTTTTTATTCGGAAGGCCAAACAAGAAAGAATACTGTTTGCATAATTGCGTTCAAGGAGAAGGAAGAAAATTACGGGGAACAAATGTTGTGGGGGTGGGGGTGGGTATGTTTGTCCAAAAACATTATCTTTGGACATAAACAAGAGAGAGTTTTGAGAGTGAAGATGAATAAAATGGGCCGAGGAATTGGGCCACATACTATAAACCCAAGAATTTTTGGGTTACATTTCCTTGGACTCAGTGGGCTATACGTATCACAATTTCAATTTAATTGTATTGTAAGTCAAATCCGACGCGGACAGCGGCACCCGCGAGACCCAATGAAATCCCATTTCACTCCTTTTCTCATTCGGAGAATAAAATAACAATAATAGCACTCAAAATAAATAATATAAAGGATTTATAAAATCTCAGATCGCTGGGACACATAAATTGGGGGAAACAGAAACCCTAAATCAGTCGAGTTACCAAGACGGTTTTTTGATTTTGATTTTGATTTTGTTCTTGATCTTGAATTTGGAGGTAAATACATAGAAAAGGAAGGCGCAAAGATGGGAAAGAAGAAGAAGAGAGCGTCGTCGAAGGTTTGGTGCTATTACTGCGACAGAGAATTCGACGATGAAAAGATTCTAGTACAGCACCAAAAAGCGAAGCATTTTAAGTGCCACGTCTGCCACAAGAAGCTCTCAACCGCCGGCGGCATGGCCATTCACGTCCTCCAAGTTCACAAAGAGACCGTCACCAAGTAATAATATCTGTATTATTTTCTCTCGCTGTATTTTTCTTTTCTTTTTTTTTTTTTGTGTTTGATTAATTTTAGTTACATATCTGATAATTAGTCGCTTGCGTTAGTTTGTTGTTATTTTATCATGTTGAGTGACAAACTTTTGTGGGGGTTAGTAAATAGAGAAGTGAAAAAAAGAAAAAGAGCCTTGCAAACTACTAAAAAATACTTTTGCAGTCTTATATTTTTCAAAGTTTCTGAATTTTCATAGGAGGGATTGTATATGTTACTACATGCTTTACTGCAGAAATCAAGATTTTTCAGAAATTAGTTTTTGGAAAACCAAAAAGTATTGTAAAGAGTGGACGTATTTGTTGCCAAAAATTTCTAAATTTGGTGCTTTCAAATTCTAGTAAAAAGCGGGTCAAAGTGAGATTTTGTGTTATTGGGCTAACCTGGAACATGAGTGTTTGAACTTTCTTTTTGTTCTGTTGTTGTTCGTAAGTAAATATAGCAAAATTTTATTTTTGTTAAACAATACGGGCATCAAGATAATGTTGGTGTATTAACTCAGTTAATATCCATGGTTTTTGGACTGAGTTGCTGAGCATGACTTTTAAGGGTTACAAGCTTGGTTAACTACTTGTGACATCACGGACTACCAAACTGCTCAACGTTTTAGTGCCTAGTTGTGAGCCTTGGTGGTTTTAGTAAATCAATTTTGCTCTTCTAAAAGGCCATAAATGATATACTTCCAACTTGCACCAATCAACATTGGCAAGCATCAGTGGAAGAAACATCTAGGTTTTATAGATCATGGAATCGGACCAAATATACATATTCCGGAAGGTGCTCCATTCAGAGTTTATGTGAAGCTTTACCAAAGTCTTTTTTATTTTTGAGTGATTGACTTCTTTGTCTTTTTTGGGATAATTAACAAAATATGATTGATTTATTTATTTTCAGTTATTGAAGGTTTCATGAATAAAATTATTGTATTTTGTTTTGTCCAGACTCTGTTTGCTGTTTGTATCTATGATGTGGTTGCATTTTAGTGATTGTCTTTGATTGGCAATTCTTGTAAACAGAGTTCCCAATGCAAAACCTGGACGAGAATCGACAGATATTGAAATATACGGAATGCAAGGAATACCACCTGACATCTTAGCTGCTCACTATGGAGAAGATGGTAAGGAGCTTTGCGAATGTGTCGATTATTCATAATTAGTTCTGGTTGAGAGACTTATTATTGCACATGTAAATATATAGGATTAAATAAAGCTTCAACTTCTTACAAATATCAAGTTTCTTGCAGAAGAAGAGGCTCCATCCAAAGTGGCCAAAGTGGATACTCTTTACCCTCAGTTAGCGGGTGGTGTGGTGCCAGGACAGTTGGGTGTTGGCTACCCTCCTCAATCAACTTTAGGTGCTATGCCGCCAATGTATGTTTTTAATTATACTTTTTTCTCTCTTCTTCTATGCATTCTTGCCCACAGACATACACCTTCTCTATGCAGCATTATTGCGCACATACATATGCTTTTCGGTGGTAAAATAAACTATTCTTTTTCTATATATTTTTTTAAAGCACTATATACACTACTGTTTAGATCATCATTAATATCTGACTTTACTTTTACAAATTTCTTTATTAGAATGATTTTTAACTAATTTTTACGAATTGATTTGGAAATAAAAAATTTAAAATATCAATTATGCTGTAATATTGACATGATATTTTTTTCTATTAGTTAAAAAGACAAACAGTATTTATTTAATTTAAATATTAATGTTAACTCAAATTTTTTTGCTGCTTCTTTTATACACTCTTTCCCAAAGACGTGAACTTCAT
This sequence comes from Khaya senegalensis, assembly GCA_032402905.1. Classification (NCBI taxonomy): domain Eukaryota; kingdom Viridiplantae; phylum Streptophyta; class Magnoliopsida; order Sapindales; family Meliaceae; genus Khaya; species Khaya senegalensis. The sequence goes on along the minus strand of CP135550.1, from coordinate 491,598 downwards.
GCAGCATTTTTACTCACAGGCATATACGTTATGGTGGTAGAACATTTTTTTCCCTTTCTTTTTTACATTTTTGCTCACAGAGATCCGCCAGTGTATTTTTCCATACCTTTTTATTATCTTATTTGACATTAGGTGCAGTACCTGAGTCCCACAGGAGTATGGCTATGGGAATGGAGTGTTTGTATGCTTGTGTGTAGAAATGAATATAAAATCTACATTCATTATTTTTTCTGCAAGTGGCAGTGTTTAGCTCGTAGCAGCTAATGCTGGTATCAAATTTTTGGTTTGATTGCAACAATGGATTTGATAACATGTGAAACAGCCCTTGTCTGCAACTAGGGGAATTATATTTTCCTTTTACTTAGCATTATTTGGACTTACAGGGAAAACAAGGATTTCCATTTGCTCATTCTGTATGCAATAGAAAATCTGATTGAAACTTTTACTGATTTTCTTGGGCTACAGTTATAGCTCTGCGGTACCTGTGCCCCCTGTCAGTTGGCCAGTGCCTTCTCGTCCGCAGCCTTGGTACCCACAGCATCCATCAGTTTCAATTGCTCCACCTGCTCCCATGGGTTATGCTCAACAACCTTTGTTTCCTGTGCAAAATGTGAGGCCATCTCTGGTGTCAACTACATCACCTGCACTCCAACCTTCTCAAGTAAATCCTCCTGGAATGTCCCCATCGACACCACCTGTTCCTGTATCTCAACCCTTGTTCCCCGTTGTTAATAGCAATACACCTACTCAAAGTTCACCATTTTCAGCTCCTATTCCACCAGCAAGTATTCTAACTAGCTCTTCAGCAGAAATTAAAGCTTCAGTTGATGCCCATTCAGGAGCTAACACATCTATGACCAACAGCTACCATGTCCCAAGCATGCAAGGTTTGATTATATTTTGTCTAATACAGCAAAATTGTTGTTCCATTATGTTATGTTTGATTGAGCAGGTTGTTTTCATATTTGAAAATTCCGATATTATTAGACAATTTCCAAAGTTCAAATTTTATCTCATTTCTAAGTTGATGGTGGTTAAGTTGATTTCTTCTAATTGTTTTAAAATTTGTCATCTTTGCAGGTGGGGCTTTAACCAATTCACATTCTTATGCCTCCGGTCCGAATACTGGTGGTCCTTCAATTGGACCACCCCGTGTAATTGCAAATAAAGCCCCTGCAACCCAGTCAGCTGTTAATGAGGTCTATTTAGTTTGGGAAGATGAAGCAATGTCCATGGTTAGTATTCTTAAATACATATTAAGGGCAGTTATCTCTTTTATTGCTGCAGACTTGTTAATCCTGGTTATAATATGAAATTTATGCAGGAGGAGAGAAGAATGTCCTCAACAAAGTATCAGGTGCATGATGAAACTAGCCAGGTAAGTTATAACCACCTCTTTAATATGTGGAGTTGGTTTGTACATCTAACCGGATGGGTAGGCTTGATGTTTTGTGTTTTCAGATACAATTGTTTACCTCTTCAATCTAACATTGTACTCAGTTAAAAGAACAAAGTGTATGTATTTGCCCGTCCTAAAATTTAGATTAATTTTGTTGCTGTTCATTCTCTCTATGCTTGATTTGTAAGTGTGGGGTGGAGCAAGGTCATACCCCACAGATTTTTCCATTAATAGCGTTACAATTCATTTTATTGATCGAACAGTGAATTCAGAATTGGCCCAGGTCAGCTTCTTTTGCAAAGTTTGGCATCTTTTGTATAGGACCAAGCTTTAAGATATTTGATTTCTCCAAATGAAAGTAGCCACAAGGATCTGATGATTTTGTTTCTGTTTCTGTACCAGATGAGCTCAATTGATGCAGCCATAGACAGAAGGATATCCGAAAGCAGGCTTGCGGGTAGAATGGCACTTTAGACTGACTTGATGATGCAAAATTGTTGTCAGTATCTGTTAGCGGATGAATAACATTCAATCGTCATGGACTATAGACTACAAAGAGGAGGCTGGGTCAGTTTTAATTATCATTCATTTCTTTAGGGTCTTACAAAAGAACTATTTAGATATGATGTATTCTTTGGAACCACCCCCCACCCAAAAAAAAGAAAAAGAAAAAAAGGTGAGGTAGAAGCAGCCATATCTTGTCAGATGATTCGGAGAGTTGTGAAATTTTACTTTTAGTGCTGCTTTTTTTTTTTTTTTTTTTTCCCTTTGTAATTTTTGTTTGCATATGGAATCATTGTAAACCTGTTGGAAAATGATTTTGGTTCATTTGTCACATTTATTGTGTGTGCGGATGTGTGTAAATTTAGAGACAAATGTTTAGTCATTGATCTGTGTAATCTAAGTATGAAATTAGAAAGAATATTTAATATTGTTAACAATTTAATTCACATTCCAAACAGTATTGGACGTTACTTATATCAATTTGTTTCGGAAGTAATAATAACAACTTCGGAAAGGATCTAATGATGCCATTTTATTTTTACTATTTAATAGATAGAATTGTCTTAGTTGAATGGAAAGCTTTCTATTGACACTCCAAAATGTTATAGTACAACAGTTACTTTGAAGTGTTCTATCAGAGTATAGGCAGTGGTGATTTTTGTATATGGTATTCACAATTAAAATATAATAAAAAAATAATTTCTATTTAATAGGTTTTTTCTTCCTCTTAATTTAGGGTTTAAAAAATTACAAAAAGAAATATTCCGAAGTTAGTGTTTAATATATATATATATATATATATGTATATAAATTGGTGGAAGTTAATGTTAAGTGAAAGTTGAAATTTATATTGTAAATTATAGGTATAAAATAAATGGGTGTAGAAAGTGTTTAATAAAAAGTAAAATATATTTGTTTTTGATTCAATAACATTTTTAATTAAGGTTAAAATTGTAGAAAAATAAAAAGTTCTAATTTTTATGTGATTTAATTAAGGTTAAAATTATAGAAAAATTAAATTAAAAAAAAAAAAAGAGTTTCAAGGGAATCCTAAGGTTGCAATGACACCACTTTTAAAAAAAAAAAAAATTTAAAACTCCTTGTGAATTAAAAATATTTTTATTTAAATTTTTAAATCTTATTATTTTCATTTATGTCCCTCTCATTAAACTAAACCATCCATACTTCAATTTATATTTCTCTTTCAAACTACCACAACTAATCTTTCTTCTTCAATTTTTTCTCCTCCATTACCTTTTGTAACTCTTTCTTTCTAAATCATAAAATTCTAAAGTCCAAATTTTTTTAAAACTCAAACAATCTATCTAATAAAATATTATTAGATATTTTTTTTTTCTTGTTGATACTAAAAAATAAATATTGTTTACGTCACAAACTATTTATCATTTATGTTTTATTTTATCATTAACAAAACAAACTTACCTTTAATAACACAAAAATTATGTAAATATCCTCTTGTTCATACTTTTACATAGATATTTTTTAAATTTTGAGAAAAATAAAAAAAATTAATAAATAATATATCAAATAAACATTTATGTGGAATTATTCTTACAATTTTCTTATTTTTGTATTTACAAATCATTTTATCAGTAAATTATTCCTGTTTTCATCATAGATTTTTGAATGGTTTTTATTAACATGCTCATTTTTCCAAAGCATTTATACCTTATAATTTCAAAATTTATAAATACGTGTTAAAATTGCTCAAAGAGTTGTTTTACAAGACTAAAGTTTTTCTATATGCATTGTACGGTTTTGTACAACAAGAATTCTATTACAAGATTAGGTCTTGCAGGTAAAGTCTTTATATTACTAGATTAGGTCTTTGTAAATAATCCTGTTTATGTGGCTCATACAACTCAATTTTTTTATTACATTAGTTATATTAATAAATAATAATAATGATAATAATAATAATAAAAAAAAAAACCACTTAAGGTATGCGATTTATTCAATTTTCTTTCTGTAAAATTTGCATTACAAAATAAAGCCTTTTATTACACAAGATAGTGTCCTGTCTTCTAAGGTTTTGTAACTTCCAATGAATCTATCTTAGGTTGTCATACAACATATATGATATTGAAAGCATTTTCACATAAATTGTCTAACTATGGAAGGATATTCTCAAAACCCCGAAAACTAAAACCCCTATAAGCTAGAATCCCAATTCCATTTTTACTAAGGCCCCTAAAACTGAAACCCTACCAGCTGAAAACCAAATCGATTCTTACACGCGGCACCTTTTTTTTTTTTATCAAACCCAGAAGCAAAAGCAACTCTTCTCTTTACCAAATTCATATTAATGATTACTCCATATTACAGTAGTATATAATCTTTCAAATGAAAGCTTTCAGAGGTTTGATAACTCTCTCGGCTTTGGCACTAAAACCCAACAAATCCCATTTAAACGCTATATTAATTCATCGATTCTACTCGGCCCAACCTGAACAAACAGAAACTGAAATTGATAATGACAGTGATTCAGTATTTGACAGTTCCTATTACAGAATACCAAGCCTTGGTGATGCCCACATCGCTACCGCTGCAAAAAAGCAAGAGACCACTTGGGATGAGAAGTTCAGAGAAAGGGCTGATAGGGTAGTCTTAGGAAAAGAAACCCAGAAAGGTAAGTTTAGGGTTTTTGAGGAGGAGGAAGAAGAAAATGATAGGAAGAACAGAGCTCTTGCAAAAGCACTGCTTGAGGCTGCTTTGGAGAGAGAAGAGGAGGAAGAGGAAGAGGTAAAGGAGGAGGACCAGAAATCCCTTGCTGTTGGGATTATTGGTGCGCCTAATGCTGGAAAGTCTGCCATCATTAATTACATGGTTTGTCTTTGTTTTGCGAGGTTCGGTTGTTTTTGTTGGTGCGTTTGTTAATCTTTCTTATTTTTATGTTCTGATGAAGACAGGTTTCAGAAATTTGCATTTCTTGTTTTGGTTTTTCATTGATAATCTTTTGGCAATTTTTGTAAAAAGTGGAGTATCATCTGTAGAATTACTTCCACTGCAATGACAGAAATCTATATGAGAATTTCTCTAACTTAGTGATCTTGAATTGTTGCGTGTGATTTTCTGTTAGGATAGTTATATAAGCGAAGCGCCCAATTGTTTGTTTCATGGAAAAGGTGAGATTTTGTAAAGGAACAATGGTGATGATATTGTATGTTAGTGTGATTGCTTGCTGGAATTCTATGATGTTGGCAAATTTTGAATAATTTGTGGAGACTAAGAGTGGGAAGTTTGTATATCAGGGGCAAAGAAATGCCTAAAATTTTCTTGAGTAGAGAAATTCTACCTAATTTAGTTCTGTTGTGATTTGGGTTCTTTTGGGTATTAACAAGCATTATCTTTTACATTTTGAGCTATCAGGATTGAGAATCGTTACGTGGCCAAGGCTTGTGGACCACTTCGAATATTAAGCTATGTGCAAATTCTTGGTTTTGAGGTGTCATATGTATGACTCAGATTCCAAAAAGTTTGCTTATTTGGGACAAGTTTAATCATTTTCCTATTTTTCTTGCTAGCATCTGAACTTTCATGTTAATAATCAATGCTAAGTCTTTTAATCAAAGATATTAACTATGTCCTTCTATTTTTTTTTTCTTTTCTCCTGTAATCGATAATAGGGATTTTTGTTACTAAATTTTGATAATTAGAATATCTAGGTTCATTAAATTGGAGGATTTTTTTTCATTTATTTTCCAATTTGCTAAGGGTTTCATGGAACTGTTTGTCACTGCAACGTTACTTCAAATATAATTTAGAGTATAAATATCCATCAAACTTTACTAGAGGAGATGCGACATGGCTCTTCATGTCTAGTTTGTCAATTTTTAGTTTGGAAAGTGGTTGAAGAAAACACAACCAAGGTTATGATGTTTTATATGGGTGGATACATTCCTACACATGTTTAGTGTATTTTGTTAGAATTAGCATTATTAATGCTTTGCAATGGAACCTTTTATGACCAACATATTCTGTTTATGAATATTTGTGTGTATACATCATATGTTTATTGCATTTGTTACAGGTTGGGACAAAGGTTGCTGCTGTTTCACGAAAGACAAATACAACCACTCATGAAGTGTTAGGAGTGATGACAAAGGGGGACTCTCAAATTGTATGTTTGTTATTTTGATTAAATATTTTTTCTTGGTTCACCTCTTGTCTGAAATACACACTACTTTCTAATTGTAATTGCATCTAGGTAAAGAGTCAATGGTTTTCATCATATGGAAACAATAACTGTAACTTGATTAAATCTTGAACATATTGCTTTCATAGAACAAAAATGACTTCATGTTCTGTAATTTGTATAATATTTTTTCCCTTAATTAGGCATTGTTACAGAACAAAACAATTGTGATTATATATCACAATGTGAAAATGAAGAATGCTTTCTTGGAGATTAAAGCATATGGGTAACCCAAATGTGCTCAAGCGAAACAAAGGCACATTAAATTAAAAAATCAAAGAGAATTTTTTACCATATGAATCAGGCCCTAAAGAATGAAGTATATAAATCCTTGAAAAGATTCTGTATTTGTTGAAGGGAGAAGTAACCAAACTTCTAGTACAACCTTTTTCTTCTTGTTTTTTTTTTTTCTCCATAAAATTTAGAAGACTATTGTTAATCAAATAGAAGGGTATTACATGTGTGTAGTCAACCAGGTGTCCATAAAGAAAGCAAGAACTTTAGGGAGGGAAAAGAAGCCTCACACACAACTCATCTTGCACACAAGTGAACAAAACTTGTACAAATTTATTCCTGAAACTGCCTCTCATTGAAATGAGCAAAGAAGTATCTTCGAAGACCCTAGAAATTGGAGCCCAAAGTTGAGAAAATCTGCAAATTCCATCATAGAACCCATCCATGTTATCTTCTCTTGTTTCCTTAAAATTCAAATCGTTTCTTTCAATTGAAATCACCCAAAAGAGAGTTGAAAATGCACATGTCCAAAGTGTGTTGCTCTTTTTCCTATTTCTAAAAGCAAAAATATTCACCATTAGTAAGAATTAAAAGAGTCTATGATCACCAGGAGATTCTAGTGCAAGAACAACAATCTTAGCAATCTGCTACTAATAAAATGGACAGAAGACTGCACAAATGTCTTTTGGGTTCCTTTCAATATATATTGAGAGAGTTAATATATATTGGCTTCATCAAATTCGGTATGGACTAGAACTTTCTGCTAAGCTAGAGTCGGGATGTTTTAACTTCAAATTTTTGTTGAAATTCCTAACTGTGCAATCCATTTACCTTTGTGGCATAGAGTATTTGTGAGTTGGCAACGATGGATGTTACCTCTTGACTTTAGATATATACCATTGGATTAAACAGGACAAATGGTTGGAATTTACATCAAAATTGTAAGCTTAAAGATCCTAACCCCAACAAATACATTACATAAGAAACTTTCTTCCAAGTTGTTCAACTAACACCCTTGATAAACCTTCCCACCTAGCAATTAAAGTGTAACATTATTACTTATAATATTATTATTATTGTTACTATTATTATACTACATAGATGAATTCAATTTATACATTTTTTATTAACATATATTAGTTAATTGGATTTTTAATTAGCATATGTATATAACATTAGGCTTTGGGTTTGTAAATACTAGGTGGACCCATGCATGGAATTGAAATGAAATGTGATAATGAATGCTTTTTGACTAGTTGCTTAAATGACATGCAATGAATGAGGTGTTAAGCATGCAAAGCTTTATAAGGATATAGCCAACATTTGGCATTTGATTTTGACAATTGAAACTCAAAATGTCGGCATTTCTTTTAAATTGGTTTTGGCTTTGCAATTGAGATTAAGTATGCAATTGAGTTGTCTCTGCAAATTAATGAATTCTTGGCTCTTATTCTCTCTTCACTCAGTTTCTTTCTTAATTTACAAAGCAACTCAATTGCATGTTTAGTCTCAATTGCAAAGCCAAATCTAATTTAAAAGAAATACCTACCTTTTGAGTTTTAATTCCTAAAATCAAATGCTACATGTTGGTTAAATCCTTCTAGAGCCTTGCATGTTTGACACTCATTCATTGCATGTCATTCGAGCAATTAATTAAAAAACATTCGTTGTCATATTTCGTTTAAATTCTATGCATGAATCCACCTAACATTTACAAACCCAAGGCCTAATATTGTATACATATGCTAATTAAAAATTCATCTTTGCAATATAATAATAATAGCAATATAAATATAATATTAGTAATAATGTTACAATCTGTCTCCCTTATAAGAATTTCGTCCTTGAAATTCATGTACCTAATTGAAACGATTTTGGATATCTAGTTCATGTGGCTTCTTCAATACTGTGATGTTGCCACAAAACTTTTTAACAACTTATAAAGTTCCTTTGTGTAGAACTTGTTCCTTATAATTCAGAATTTGGTTCAGCTTTTTGTAAGAAACGTTCTCTTTTAAAGTAATATCTCTCCATTTTAATACATGCAAAAGATCCAGATGATACTTTTTAAGTGTTGAAACATAAGAAACATTAATATTCGAGAATTGCAGAGGTAGTAGTAGCTTGTAAGATATTTCACCAACTCATTCCAAAATTTTCAAAGGACCAATAAATCTTGGAGCAAGCTTCTTATTCTTTCCAAATCTAATTGTTCTTGTGTGAGATTTGATTTTTAAGAAAACATAATCACTTACATCAAACTCTAGTGGCCTTTTTCACATAACACTTTTGACGACATTGAGTTGTAAGGAGTCACTGTTTGATCAACTTCACCTTTTTAGTAGTTTTTTTTAACTAATTTAGAACTTATAAGTGAAACTTCACTAATTTTTGCCCAATATGTAAGAGATCTACACGGTTTATCATACAATGCCTCAAAAGGTGCCAAGGCTAGATTGATATTTGTTGTTGTATGCAAATTTCACTAATGGCAAATGGCCAGTCGAAGAACTTTGAAAACCTAGAGCATAATACCTAAACATGTCTTCTACGATTTGAATGGCTTTTTAGATTGTTCATATATCTAAAGATGATAGGTTGAACTAATTCTTAATCGAGTACTCTAGCCTTTTACAGTCTCTTCCAAAATTGGAATGTAAACCTCAATCCTCTATCTAAAATGATTGATAAAGGGATTTAATGCAATTGTACTATCTCCCAAACATATAATCTGCTTAAGGTTTCTAAAGAATTCATAGATTGGACAGGTAAAAAGTAAGCAAACTTGGTTTTCGTAGATTGGACAGGTAAAAAGTAAGCAAACTTGGTTAATTTGCCCATAATCATCCATCTACTTTCATAACTCATTTAGGTTTTTGGCAATTCTTAAACAAAATTCATTGTCACATGTTCCTATTTCCACTCAAATGGTAGAAAAGTTTAAAGCAACCCTGTTGGCTTTTGATATCCTGTTTTCACCTATTGGCAAGCTAAACATTTAGTCACAAATTCTCCCACATCTCTCCTTATTCCATTCCATCAAAAGTGTGCCCAAGTTTTGTTACATTTTTGTTCTATTGGGATGTATGGTAAGTTTGAATTTATGAGCTTCGTTAAGAACATCCTTCCTAAAAGCTTTTGTAGATGGTACAAAATGTCTAATAGCAAACCTCAAACCACAAGAAGAATCAATTGATCATCCATCCATTGCATCGCCTTTGTTTAACTTGACACGTATTGATTCGGCTTTAATGTCAAAGCAAAAGGCATAGATTCTGTGGACATTTCTCGTTACAGTTAGTATTTGGTCAGATTGTATCCTTGATTGTTAATTCATTTTGTTGCTCTGTCTTACAATGATACTTTTTATTTTATTTTGTAGTATGGCTAGGATTAATTATGACATATGGATGTCTGTTAATCAAAGTAAACAATGTACATTGGGTGGGGTTCTTATAAAGGATCTAAGAAAGTTACATGTAGATAGGAGGAGAACAATGTTGGTAGGAATTATTGTCCATTATATCGACACTGATCTGGGTTCAGGGGCAACTAAGAAGGCACAACAAGATGCATTATTGGGTTTACGAGTCTATGGTAAAAGGGTTAATTAGAATAATCATGTAGTGCAACATTTATTATGGACCAAAAGATTTCATTATACCTATCAGATTGTAATTAGTTGGTTAAGAAAATTAATGAAAAGCTCAACAGGTAAGATGAGCTCAACAAGTGAGACTAATGAGGAAAGACCAATAATGATAGATCCTTTTTCTATTAGATGGAGGAACCTTTTGAACGTGTTATTGTTGAGAAAAATTAGGCAAAGTGACGAAGAGTTGTGTCACGAGGGGCAAAGCTATTATTTGTAACTTTTATGTGTATTTTTAGATTAATCAATCTTGTATGTATAACTCTAGCTACTTAAGCTTGTTGTTTTTCTGTGTGTTTATTTGATTATTTTTTTTAGGACTACAAATTCATACAGTTAATGTAGGAATAACCTTTGTGGTGATGTGTATTGTTATTATATAATGTTGTGCATATTATGTTTTTGTGTTTTAACTATTATGAAATAAGACTCCTTTGATTTCAGTATGACTGTTGATGGAGAAACAAAGCCATCTTCTTCTTAAGAAAGAGATGAGTTTGACAAATTCTGCTACACTATGATAGAACTTGTCAGTGCACTCCATGGTTTCACAAGTAATGAGTCATGCAGTTATAAAAGTTGTGTAAAAAGTAAGAGTATGTAGGCATTAGGGGAATTCAAAAAACTCAATCCTCTGATGTTTAGTGGAAAGGCTGACTAATTAGTTGCTGAAGAATGAGTGGAACAGATCGGGCAAATCTTAGATACTATGCAACTACCTAAAGAAATTTAGATGAAGCTTGCAACTTTTTAGTTAATAGAACATACTAATCATTGGTAGAATATCATCAAGATCATGAAAAAAGATGAAGAATGGACATGGCAGGCTTTCAAGGAAGTTTTCTTGGAAAGTACCTTCTTGAAGTATTTTAAATGCTATGTTAGATAAATTTATTCATTTAATTTAGGGCAATTTGTTAGTGTCTTAATACAAAGTGAAGTTCGAGGTATTGAGCCAGTTTTCCACCTCTATGGTATCTAAAGAGAAAGATAAAATTAACGATTTGTGAAGGAGATTAAGTCAACATTTTGTCATGAACTCATAATGCTGAATTTTCAGAAAAATTCTGAAGTGGTGAATGAGCTTTAATTATAGAACAAGATGGAGATGAGATTAAAAAGATAATGTAGCCCAAAAAAAGGAGTTCATATAAAAAACGTTCTAAATGAGGAGTCGCCAAAGTGTATAATATTATGCTAATTGGACAAGATTATCACAAATAGTATTAAAACCAGCTTGCCCAATCGAAAATGTGCCAATGAGGATATTGGGCTCCAAGGGGATGGATTGTGAATTCTCAAAGTGTTTGGGAGTGAACTTGGGATGTGCCTTGTTAATGCTCTGATTCTTTAACTAGCATAAAGCCTTTTGAGTCTAGGGGTTGAAATCTTGGATGTTAGGAACAAAATAGTAAAGGGCCAGAACTAGACTTGTTATGCCATCTTGAGCTGCTAAAGCGAACAATATTATGCTAGTTAGGCCTGGTCATCGCATAAAGTGACTCCACCACTCTTCCAAGCACAACCTTAGCCTCCACAGCTAAACAAAGAATACATTCCAGTTACCCTACACCACTGTGCAATGAAGAAACATGCAGTCCAACATTTCTCCGTCGGCTTTACACATATAACACCAACTAATGATCCCTTTCCCATCGCTTTCCCTCTTTCATCACAAATCTTGCAGTGACAAAATCACCTGGCAATATAAATGACCATAGATGTAACTGAATTGTTCCTGCATTTTAGATTTTACAAATGTAACATGTTAAAAGTGTCATCAAACTTTATGTCTACATTTGTTCAAGGTTTGACTTTTTGGTTTGCTGCATTAGCATGACTTTGGTTATATTTTTAATCTTCAAAGAGAAAAGAAGCTATTGATGATTGCATTTCTAAGACTTCATATCTCTTCATTTTTATGATGACCGCTTCTTGCTCATTGGATGTTAAAACTAGTATTCTGGCTTACTTATAGATGGGAAAAAACAAAATGGACTATTCTTAGTTGGGAAATGTTATGTCAAGTCTAATGAACAGGCTATTGATCTTATAATGACAAAAGCAGCCATTACCCCCTTTCTTCATTCTTTGCTTTTGTATTAGCAACTCCAATCTGTTCAAAGTTCTAGTTATTTCCTCTTTTTTTTTTTTTTTTGATGAGTGGATGCAACAGTCATGACTCTATGAAGATCAAACAAATTATAACATACAAAAGCACAACTATTTCATGGCATTTTGACTTTGAGAAAACAAAAAGACTGTATTTTACAGTTTTTTTGGTTGATCTGATGTGTTATCTAATTATTTAAAGTGCATTGCTGTGTTATGGTGAATTAAGGTAGGTTTTTTTCTTGTTTAAAGTTTCTTTTTCCTTCACCAATATCAGAAGTATCTCCTCTCGCAAATGATATATCACTATTTTTCAGTGCCACTTCTATGCTTCTTAACGTGATAATTTGAAAGAAATTCACATTCTCTCGAAATATTCATTTTTCTATTGTGCTCTCTGGAAACTTTATTGTTCTAATTGCGTATACTTGCTATTCAGTGCTTCTTTGATACCCCTGGACTTATGTTGAACAAAGGTGGGTACCCTCATAAAGATGTCAAGGTTCGCGTCGAAAGTGCCTGGAGCTCGGTTAATATATTTGAGGTGCTTATGGTTGTTTTTGATGTTCATAGACATCTTACCAGGTTGGTGATCTATTTCATTAGTTTGATTAGATTTGAATTTCCAAGTGAATTTTTCTCTGGGAAACTCATGTAGTAAGCAAGCTATTCTATGCATGCGTCTTATACACCTGATTGACGGTTTTAGTTACTGCTGAAGAGATGTGAATTTATGTGCTACATACCTATTTAAGTCCGGCATTTATCTTAATTTATCTTTTGACTGTTTGGAACATATTTTTCTACTATTCAGTTTATTTATTGTGGAACACCACTATGTGTTGGCTAAGAAATATTATGTTTTTCCTCTCTTATATCATAGTTGGGTATAAACGTTGCTAAAATCCCTGTGGGACACTTTATTTGGAGTATGAGTGAGCTGTCTCCTGTCTTTCTGTATATTGGAACTGCACTTCATGTGTTTGAACCCCTAGTTTTCTGGTTACTTTTGCAGACATGCTGAAATGTATCGACTTAAGGACGGTTCATAATTGCTTACTGTTTTTTACTGTTGTGTATTGTTTGTTTTCTTCTTTTCATACTCCTACTTACTGATCATGTGATCCTTCACATTTCATCCATTTAGGCCTGATTCAAGAGTTGTGAAATTGATTGAGCGTATGGGCAAACAAGCTCACCCTAAACAGAAGCGAGTTTTATGTATGAATAAAGTTGATTTAGTTGCAAAGAAAAAAGACTTGCTAAAAGTTGCTGAGCAACTTAAAGATCTTCCTGGATATGAAAGGTAGGGGGTTTCTTGTTAATAATAAAAGGATTTGTTTTCCTTTTTGGATGTTGAAAACAATGCTTGAGATAGTTTCTTTTGCTTATTCTTTCATTTATTCTTCAGGTTTTTTATAACTTCAGGACTGAAGGGTGCTGGACTAAAAGACCTTACTCAGTATTTGATGGAGCAGGCATGTTTCATCGTTGTCATATTACATCTTTATGTCATGTGTTTCTGTGTGTATGAACTTGTCTTTAATGTGGTTTTTCTGGTATATGTATTCTTAATGCAGTTTCTTTTCAATTTTTTCTTGGCCTTTGTCTAGTTCCAAACATTGAAAAACAAATATATCTTGCATGTTCCAATCACCTTGTGAATTTTAAGTGGTTTAGATTTATTTTCTTATTCTGAATATTGGTTTTTCCATGTTAATGATATCTGGTTTTGTATCATCTTCCTTTTCTTTCTTATGTAATCGGGAGACATTTTAATTCATCATATGTGGGAAAATGTGCTGTGCAAATTTAAATGCTTGAATTTGAATTTTGGGGTACCGACTTCCCATTTTATATAATACAATGAGTAAATCAAATGTCTACTGGAAATTATTTACAAATCAAATGTACATATTTCTCTAGTTGCCAATCAATTTACCTAAAATTTTTTTCCTTGGGAAATTTTAAAATGAAAGAAGCTTCTTTCTGTGCAGTACTTGAGGTTCTACCTCGTTTACTGTGGACTTTGTTCTAGTTTAAATTTGGTTGAAAGAGTTACCAATAACTTCAACCCCATTAATCACCACCAATGGTTCTTCTGTTTTCTGCAAAATGAAGAAAACATTTTTAACTCCTTTGTTTGCTGGACATGCTGGCCACGTGCTATTGGACCAAATAGTTCTTGGAACTTTGTCTTTTCTCTGTCCTGTCTAAATAATGTTTACTCTTCTAAATCATGCTTCTGACTCTGGCTCTTCAATGGCTTTTTATGCTTAGGCAGTTCAAAGACCTTGGTCTGAGGATCCATTGACCATGAGTGAAGAAGTTATGAAGAATATTTCATTAGAAGTTGTCCGCGAGAGGTTACTGGACCATGTACATCAGGTAGAGCAGATTGTTCTTTTTATGTTGTGTAGGTTTGTGGTATTCCTACACAAAAACATTCATCTGGGAGAGAGGGGGGGTCCTACATGGGTGTCTCTCAACTCATTAAAGTTTGTTCCTTTCAGGAAATCCCTTATGGTATTCAACACCGGTTGATTGACTGGAAGGACCTACGGGATGGCTCTCTTAGGATTGAACAACACTTGATTACCAACAAGCTAAGCCAGCGAAAGATTCTTGTGGGGAAGAATGGCTCTAAAATCGGGTACTTTGCTCAGTCACCAGGATTCTATTTGTTGTTTTATCATTTTGGTGGCCATTGTTCTAATTTTTGAGCAATAGCGAACTCATATATTGTCTTAATGCAATAATATTATGGCATTCCATGACATCTTTGTCATGAGTCCCACTTCTGCAGTTTTGTGTGTATTCTGTCTGTAGTATAGTGCAACGCAAGATTCACTTCATTCCATTAGGCTCTTGTCTGGAGTAGATGTCAAGCAAGATTTTTTAATTTTTCTTTCACTAATTTTATAAATTCTTGTTCGAGCTTCGCTCTAGCCATAGCCCATGGACTTTTATTGGGGCACTTTAGCCTTGCTGATTCTAAGTTTCTTTGCTCTTTTGATCTGATTGAGCAAAACAGAATCCATTTTATTGTTTTCTTTTTCCCCTTCCCCCCTTTCTGTGAGATTTTACTTCAGGATGTGTGCTTTTTCTTAACACAGGAGAATAGGCATTGAAGCAAATGAAGAGCTAAGGTCCATCTTCAAGAGAGAAGTGCATCTCATCCTGCAGGTTAGACTTAATTGATGTGCTCAACAAGTGAATCGAGCATTGAGAATTGCTCCATCTGCAACTTTACCCTCTGGATGTGTATATATGGAGGCCTATCAGGTTTATTTGTATGGTAATCCTCTCATTTCTTTTCATTACGAAGGCTTCTTGGATTGTTGAGCTTTAATTGGCTCTCATACCAGAGTTTTAGCTGGAGACATAGGTGGGGGGTAACAGAAATGACCTCCCCGTATTTGCAGGGAATCTCCATAACTTTGCAGTCTACTGTAGTAGTTTTGTCTGCGTCATCTTCTTGAGTTAGATTGTGAACTATTTTGATCTGAATTCAGGATGATGCTACTCATATAAAATGTCATATTTACTCCTTATCAAACTGTTTCTCCTCTTTGTACATGTGCCAAAAAGTGGGAAAAGGGTGAAAGGATCTGAATTTGCATTCCTTTTGTTTTTTCTCTTGTTCAAACAATCAACTTGAGATTTTACGCGAACATTATTTATAAATTAGGATTTGATAGAGTTTTTGAGTATTATAATAGCAATGTTTGTACATCTACACAACCAAACTAGGTTATTGTGTAAAGTTTGGAGTCTTTCCCGGGGCTGCGGCCTTGGTGGCTCATTTAAATCCTCTGGAAAATGTATGTACGAATGTGTTTAGTCGGATGATTCCACTGTCATGGCTTTATTTGGTTGTACCTTCTACGTCTATGCTTTATATACGAGAAATTGAGAATCACATGGGCCCACTGTAGCAGCTGGTTTGTACATTGTGCTCGATCATGAACCAGTGTACTTGCACAGGAACAACATTAATGATTGCAGTTCCGTGCCCATTTTCCAAAAGCCTAAATAGTAGTCCACAACCGAATAGGGCAAGGACTTGGGAACTTGAGTCATTCCTTTCTGAGATTGATTCGCACTAGGTAATGCATTCTACTTTTTAAACCAAATGTTGGTCAATTGATTGAAATGCAAGAGCAATTTCAATGGAAGACAAAAGAATTACCTCTGATTATTATGTTTTACCTTTTAATTTGAAAACTAAGTAAATCCCTAGAAAATAAAGTTTCGCAAAAGAAAAGGGTAAAAGTTAACCTCATATAGTCTTCGGTAATCTCTCCGAATACAGAAATATGGTTTCTGGCATCCCAATTAGGCTGGAAGTTTAGCTATTTTTGGCTCATTGAACAGATACAATAACAAAGACTGAATACATTAAAAAAGACACTGCAGAAAAGAGAGTACACAAAACATTAAACAACTAAATTCTTCAAACACTGAGCAAAGCTCCATGGATAACTACTATTATTTCCTTCCACTTCTATTGCAAACCCTAACCAGCGAAAGACTGAAATGGAAGAGTTAACTGATCCAGAAGTCCAGTAACTGGAGTAGCAAGCCTAGGCTCATAAGCAAAACCATGCAATTCGCAATCTTCTTCTCTGTAATTTCCACCAACACCACAAGCTTGAACGTATGGACATGGAGGAATCCACTGCCACCTCTTCATACAGAGATCAAACAGTAATGCTTTGTCGGATCCCCGAATCACGATCACGATAAACTCTCCGTTCCCGACGACGTCAAACCCATTTCCTGCTTCTATTTCTGCAAACTGGATGTAAAGTTGCAGCGGCATTCTTTCAATCTCTGCCCATGTTGTTCCGCAAGATTGCAGGCTCCAAAGTCTCAAGCTTTTTGGTACGTTGAGCTTACTTTTCTCAACTGCTGCAACGAGGATTAGTTGTCCTCTGCTTTCTACCAAGCTTGGTGAACGCAGAAATCTGCGCATGGGAGCTTGAATGTTGAACCAAGCGTTGACGGCGATGTCATAAGCCAGAACACTGAAAGGGCTGTAATTCATGCAGTAGAATTTGCCATCAACGTGAACCATGCGGCCTGATTCAAGACTACAGAGTCGAGGAAGAGATGAAGTTGTGGCCCAGAGAGAGTAAAAGCCGCCAGCGTCGATATGGAAGCTTTCTGCAGACAAATTCTTGACTGCATATGGAGAAATCAAGTCGTCTCCGGCAACAGTTACATCTATCGATGTAGGGTTAACCTTTAAACCAATTGAAGGAAACAGACGAGGCCTTAAAGTAGGCGGCAACTGAGTTAACGAACCAGTAATCGGATTGGATAGAATCAGACTCTTGGCACCAGCGTCATCGGAAACCCAGCAGACTAAGCCACCAGAAGACGAAGCAGGAGAGAACCCAGAAGGAAGCAATGCGAAGGAAATTCGATACCAGGCAAGATCATGAGGATCAAAGAGGTATCCTTCACATGTCGCTCTATTTTCGACATTTCCGCCGTTGTTGTTTCTGAAGATATAGCTTTTCAGGGTAGTTTTGTGCTTGAAGAACAGGAACCAACGGTGTCGTGGCGATACTTGGATGTATAATTCGAGAAAGCTGTTGGAAAACAAGAGTCCATACCATCTCTTACAGACAGCACGGGCTCGGAAAAAGGCCGGCGGCGGAAGAAAGGCAAGAACACGATCGAGTAGACGCTGAGGAAGTTTACTCCATATTCTACTGTCCATCCGGGGAGTAAGCACGGTATTGCTGGAAGCGGCAGCACTGCTGCTGCCAGTAAAGGCATAGGAGAAAGGTAAAGCCATAGGTGAAGAGTAAAAAGCTTCCATTTGTCTTGTTTTCGGGATCAAAATGAAAAAACTTAACAGGAAATTTAGGTTGCTTTGGAAATGAAACTGGGAAGAGAAAACTAGCTGGATTTTTTAGGTTTGTTGGTATAGAGTGGAAGGGGGACAAGTATTTATATAGGGATGGAGTGGACGCGCGCGCGCACACACACACACACACGCATATTGTTTGTTTTATTTAGTTTTTGTTTTTGTTTTGTTGTTTGCTTTTGAGAAGAGAATAGCAGTGATGATTCTCATGGTTTCATCTATCAAATCATGCACGAGTGTTTTCTTGTCAAAGGCCGAGGAGAAACCAAGGACAATTTGCAGAGCATGATGAGAGAGACGACAGTTTCTACTCTGAGCAGAGAACTGAGTGAGGGAGAAAGAAAACAAGTGTCCTTTCCTTTTTGCTTTGATTATTCACGCATAAACTCATCTCCGAATAATAAACATATAAACAGAAATCAAGACTCTTGCAAGCTTCAATGCAAAGGTTAATAACCATAATATATATTTTAAAGACTGAGGAAAAACTCTTCCAATACGTAAAACGTCATTACACGTAGTACTTACTACTCAGAGAGTCATGCTGTTCTCCACATGCAATAAAACATGATTAGCTGAGAATTATATGACACGATTTAAAGTTTGTACATTGACGTTGTCATTAGATTGCATGAAATATTACATCTCTATATTATAAAAGCTGTAATCTAATTCTACTCTTAAACTCATTTTGAATTAAACCTTTTGCCATCCATTTCCTGCATTATCGCTTTGTTTTCCAACAAGTAGTTCTGGAGTTTTGGCAGATCCTTTCTCTCTACTCAGTCAAAAATCCTTGTTCTAGTCATACTACCCTTTGGATGAGGATCAGTTGAAATTTAAAATAAATAATATAAAAAAATAATTAAATTAATATATATATATAATTTATAATATAAAATATAATATATTTAAAATAGGAATGTAAATTTTAAATAATTAAATATATTATTATTATTATAATATATTTTATGCTACTGTATCAAGTATCATGTCAATTTGTCAAATCAAACAATTTTACTTTATGAAATTTTTATTCATTAAATTTGTTTGTAGAACTCCCGAATTAAGAAAAAAGTTTCTCAATTATATGAAATTTAACTTAAAATTAATTTCATAACCTTGGAAAACATTCCTCTCCTCGGATATTTAGTACTGTAAGAGTTTTACTGAAAAATAAAATAACAACAGTCACTAGTCAACCTCTGGAAGCAGTTTAATCATTTTTTGTGCAGATCAATTATGGATTTATGCTTGTAATAAACGAAACTTGACAGTCCTTCTATATACATAACTTATGAAATATATAACATCTTCGTAACAAAACCCTAAAGCTTAATCAATCTTCTTACTTCTTACTACAATATAATATTGCATATATTAATTAACATACTGTTAAGAATGAAATCAATATTAAATGATCCTTTTTTATTTGAAAAAATTACTGGGTTTGAAACTGATTCAGTGTTTAGTAGAGACATTATATCGACGGCAGTAAATTTGACACAAAACAGTTTGTCAGTTCATACGTCTAATCCCATCAATCTCAGTAAATTTTGGCGTGGGATCAAGTGCTACAGATACCTTTAATCTTTATCTCTCACACACACTCTTCTGCAAGCTAATGCCACGCTATGCTATGACTACACACTTGCTTCCTTTCTCTTTTCTGTGGGTAATAATATTCCCTTTATCGAACACATTTGACTTTTGTTTGGTTAAGTTAAGAGAAGTATATAAAATAAAGGTACTCTTTGTCAGAAACTCAATGCTCTTACTCTTTCCCTCAGACTCAGAACTCGTGAGTACTCAGACTTATCATCCTGTGTTGTTCATATCAATCTATCTTATCTTCAAGTACATATTATCATTTGTCTCTCAGAATTTTCATTCTTCAAAAATGGATAAAGGGCGCTTAGCAGATTTGGAAATTCATGTTTTCCTTCAAGAAACCTCCGTATTTGGTAATAAGATCATGAGTTTATTGGGAAATTGTGTATTCCTCAAGCAACCTCTTTCTCTTTCTGCAGCCCAATCTAATCTGACTGTGTTTAATTTTCTTTCCTTTTTTTCTTTTGTCATCTTCTCCATTTCTTTGCCTTTTTCTGCATATTTTTTTTTGGTTTGACTTTGTCCAAAATCAATGGAACTTCCTCTTTAATTTGTTGGTTCCATTTCAGTTTCAACTAAATTGATCAATTACATATATGATAAATATTACTTTAAAAAGAAATAACAAAGTGTTCTTTTAGGTAGGCTTCTTGTTTAATTTAAGGTCTTTGAGCTCTTAGTTAAGGCCTAAACTAATGCTTGTAATTTTTGGTCTATATGAACATGATATTTTTTGTAACAATAATAATACTTTTATGAGACTTATATTAGACTGATTTTATCAATGATCACTGTTTAGTTAATCAATCATTTTATGCATGCATGTACTTCGCTAGTTAACTAGTATAATTTTATTTAGTATATATAAGGGCAAGATAGAAAATTTAATTTTATATAATATTTTATACTAATTTTTTAATTATTAAATCAATACCTTCTTAATAATTGAGATAAAATTTAACACATATAATTAATATGTATATAAAATATTATTTTAATAATTTAATTAGAATTAATGTAATAATATATAAATAGTATAAAAAATTGTGTAAAAAAAAAATAAAAATTTTTTATCTTAATATATATATATATATATAATTATTGGATAGCATTTCATGCAATTTGATAATTTCATGAGAATAAAAACTCTTCATTCATAGTTATTTAATTTTTATTTTTTAATTATTTATTTTGCCTATATATTACAACATTATATAAACGGTACAAACACTATACTGTGATCATTAGATCATAATTTAACAAATTCATTATACTGTGATCATTAGATCATAATTTAACAAATTCATGAAAGTGAAAACTCCTCACTTGTACACTATTTTGAATTATAACATGACTATATGATCATATAGGTTAATTCATTTTCTCTCCAAGCTCAAAAATTCTCAAATGAAATTTGAGCAATATTATGACCCATTAGATAGCTAACCCACTTGCCTAACTGGAAAATAGAATTAGTTAAATCGGTTTCCTCGGTTGTTAATAAAGCTCGAGAGAGAGTTGATATAAGGATGAAAACAGGGCCAATTTTCAGAAACTGGGTGAGCGTTGTAGCGAGAGAGAGTTTTTCTTTCACCAAATCACCCGCCGTTGTAATTAACTCTTGGTTAAAACTCTGTAAACCTTGCTTCTCGTTCTTGTCGTGGACGTTGGCCAAATTCTTCGGCTTCCCTTTTGTGTGCTTGTGAAAATTTCATAATGAGCTTTTACCTTTTTGTTCATTGTTTTTAACCTTTCTGTTCATTCTCATCGGCATACATACACGTATATATCCCTACAGGAATTATTATACATTTCGCATACTTTACATCTAAATTATCAACTTTTATATTAATTGTTTTAACTTCTTCACTTGTGTATTAAGTTATTCTGTTGTTTGTTTTAATTTTTTTTTTATTTGTATCAAATTGTTTTGTTATGTGATTCAAATTTTTTATTAATTATTTTGATTTTTATGTTTTATATTTTAATTTTTTATTGATTATTTTAAATTTTATATTAAAAAATATATAATCTAGTGAATATATATTAGTAATTCTTATTTTTAAAATATTACATACTAAAATTTTGTTTAGAATCAAAGTGACTGTACTTAATTTTAAAAACAAAAATAAAATTTTGTTTGTTTACACTAATTTTTGGTGGAATCCACCATTTTTTTTTTAATATTAATCAATTTTTTTTATACTAATATTTAATACACAGAACTCGTTTGAGAATGTTAAATAAAAAATGCTAAAATATATAAATATTTATGTATTCTAGTGTTTTTATATTTAATATTTAAAAAAAAAATTATTAAAATACTTAATATTACCATAAATTACCATTTCTAAATATCATTTTAATTAGTATGTAATAATTTGCTAATTGAAAATTATCTATGATTTTATTGAACCACATAATTACTTACATAGAATTAATAGTAAGATACATAGATAAATATGTATATTTTTAATTAATTTTGTCAAAAAGTAACTGTATTTCAATACCACCAAAGTCTAAAAGCATTTGTGTTTGCACTGTTGAGCATATAAAAAGAGCACCATTCAAATGAACAGTATTATTCGTCCTTAGCATACGTACGTAGACAATTCATATTTTGTAGATCTCATCAAATTACCTAAATCTCGATTTTGAGTTTGAAATATTCCAACAGTAATACAAGGTGAGTGCCGTAGCAGTATGTTACTATAAGCACAAGTGAGCATGGTACTGTATTACACTGTGGGACCGTTTTGCACCCTCCTAATAATATTCCCTATCATAAGACACAAATATCAAGATCATCCCTCAATTTTATCTAATTATAAAATTTCTCATTTAAGATTATAAAACAGTTAATAACATCCTCATATATCATATTTTTTTAAAAAAAATTTTTAATTTTGAAGGTATTCACACACCTTAAACTAATTCCAGCCTATGAATAAACAAACACATCTACTTGCTTCCATAATAATAATAATAAAATCAAATCAATTGAACTATCCCTTAGAAAATTTCATCTATCAAAAAATAAAAACATATACATATTATATATGACTCCATATTCCAAACTCTAGGTCCATACTAAAGAAAAATTAAGCTAAAATATTAAATTTTTGATAAAAAAATAATTTAATCTTTAAATTCATTTATATTTATAGTCAGAATTATAAACTTCTTATATTTGAATTTCAAAGTTTAATTTTTGAACTAAATTACCTTTGAATAACGAGTTGACAAAATTCATCAAAAAAGATTAGTATAAAAATAATTTTTCTCAATATATAATTCATTGTTACTTGATGAAATTTATTGAGGAGAATTATTTTTATATTGATCTTCATAAGTAAAATTCATCAAATGAGTAATATTAATCAACTATATTAAAGTTTTGTCTATAAATAAAAAAAAATTAATATTAATGGACCTTAAATAAAAAAAAATTATTATTAATGGGCTTCAAAATCAAATTACTTTTATACAAAAATCGTAAAATATTTGTGAAAAATGCAGAACTATGCATCTAATCTAGAGAGAAATCAACCCGTAATAATTGGAGAAATTCGGAACTCGACAGTCAAACGAAAGAGAAATCCAAACTAGAAGGAAATCGCCCACAATATTTGTGAAAAATCTAGACCGAAGAGAAATTAATCCACAATATTTGAGAAAACTATATATTATGTGTAAACATGAGTTAGAGGTCCGGAACTTTGGGCCCAAACTAAAGAGAAATCCACTCATGCCATAATATCAGTGGGAAATCCGAAATTCTATAGCTAGACCAGATTGGAGAAAAATTTACCCACAATATTTATGTGATATCTTGAGCCAACAACTACTCAAACTACACCACTAGTAGTTAGCGTTGAAGGTACGTTTTTATGAGACAAAAGAGTGGGAGTTTTGTTTTTTTTTTTTTTACAACATTCTTAATGCATCATTGTAAGTCAATTAGAGTATTCTATTTAATTCCTTATTTTTTTTAAAAATATAAATAGTAATTTTTATTTTAATTAATCATTAAAAAATTAAAAATAATATTATCTAATCTAACTCAAATCAAACCCTTTCAATTATTTAATTTATTTTTTAATTTTAAAATAAAATATTAATATTTTATGTTAACGAAATTGTTAAAATTATAAGGAATAATTCAATCATTATATAATTTTTTATTTTCTAAACAAAATTTTAAAAATTATTTAAAGCTGAAATAGAACAAGTTATACAATTAATTGTTAAAAGTTGTGCAATATTTAAAAAATGTGATAAATATTTAAATATATCAAATATTTTATTATCTAATATATTTAAAAGAATATATATTGAATATGAATCATATTTTGATTGGTTTGAAAGCACCTCATTTTTTTTATTGGTGGATTCCTCTCGCTGCTTGCCGAGTGTGTTACTACACGTGTCAAAATGGCAAGCGATGAAAGGAACGCTTCCTCCCGAACTCATCGCTCTAACGTTCCTTTTGCTGGTAATTCTCAGTGGGGTGCCAAACATTTCTAACGTCCTCTGATTTCTTTTCTTCAAACAAAAGTAAAATATAATTTATATTTTAATAGTGGGGGCATTAGTGTGCATGTAAGTCCATGTATTTTAATAAAATAATAAATAAAAATAAATTTATATTGTAAATTTAGGGACTTATTTGCAAGGCACAATCAAAATGATTTTTATTTATTATTTTATTAAAACAGTTCCGTTATCGGAAGTATCGAAATTTTGTTTCTTTAAAAATTTTTAACGGCGTTAAAATTTGGAGCAACATGTCCTTTTTATTTATTTATTGTTAAAATGTTTTAATTAATTCAAAACGTTAGGGGCACTGGTAGAAACTGTTCAGAATAAGCTAAAATTCCTGTCTTCTTTGTAGAGGCGAAGCCAATCTCCTCCTCTGCTGCTCTCGTTTCTAACAATTACGCAAGAAAACCCATGGCTACCGGCGCTGCTGTTCTCCTTTCCCTCCAATCACCAGCGCACTTTTCAAACCCTAAGCCCTTTCATCACTCATCCCGTCGCGCCTCTCCCTCTCTCCTCCCCATAAAAGCCGCCGCCGCCGCCGCCTCCTCTTCCACTTCTCGCCCAACTTTGCCCATTAAAACCCCCAAAATCCCGTCTCTCTCCCCTCTACTCACCGACTCAACTCGCACCGTCACCACACTCTTATCTCTTTCTGGGTTTCTTGTCAAATTCGCTATCTCCAAAACCCCCATCCCACAATCTTTTCTTTCGACCAATTTGGTTCATGCGGTGGGGCCCTTGTTTTTTGCGGCGGTGCGTGAACGGCCAATGGGGTCCTTGAACACGCCGCTGACGGTTGTCGCTGCGGGATTGGCCAAGTGGCTGGATATTTACAGTGGGGTTTTGATGGTTAGGGTTTTGTTGAGCTGGTTCCCCAATATTCCTTGGGACCGGCAGCCTCTCTCGGCGATTCGTGACTTGTGTGATCCTTATTTGAATCTTTTCCGGAATATAATCCCTCCGGTTTTCGATACATTGGATGTCAGCCCCTTGTTAGCTTTCGCAGTCCTGGGAACGCTCGGCGCTATACTTAATAATAGTACCCGCTTATGAGGAGTGAGAAATTTTGAGTTTTGTTCTTAATAATGTTCCTGGGTTCAATTTTGACCGGTACTAGTTTAATCTTTGAAGGCTATTGGTGACAGTATATTTTTTTGGTGCATTGCAGTTTCATATTTTTTGATATATCTGGTGGTTTATAATGTTGAATTATCAAATTTTGATTCGTAGTACCTTGTTTGAATATACATTTGCTGATGGTGTTTTGAACTTTGTGTTGCTAAAGCTATTGATTTTTAGTTGATGCTGAAACCTGAGCTGAAGCTTATTAGATATTCTATATGTGAATTATTCTAGATCTTGCATTTCAATTTGACATGTCATGTAAGTAAGGACGATGATATAATCATTGGTGTTGTTGAGCTCTAAAATTTTATATCGCCGTGAAGATTGTCTTTTTACAGTGTCGTTTTAGTTGTTTTGAGTGTGTGTTCAAGAGAGAGACGAGACTTGTTAAATCTTAGCCATCTTTGAAGTTAACCTAATGTAAGGTAAATTCTATTGAGGTATATGATGGTGGACTATGAATTCTAAATTATACATTTGGTTTTCTGAAGTTTTAACTTGGCAGTCTAGTCTGTGGTTTGGTTGAATCATATTGTGATTGACTTGCTTCTTACTGTCCTGACCAATTAGATGGTTTGAGGTTTCATTCTTTCCTCAAGTTGAAGAGAGAATAATTGTGCTCTAGTTAGTATCAAGTTCAGCAGTGGAGATTTTTTAGAAACTTAAAACAATAGTTCACATTGAGTAAGATACTGTTTCCTCTTATAATGCCGTGCAGAAGGTATTAAGGAGTGTTATAATGTTGTTACAATTGGAACAATTCTCCGGAATGCAAAATCATATATGAGGCTGTCTCAAGCCACAAATAACATTAAAATCTTGTTTACAGTTCTTAGATTAGAGACATCAGTCCTTGTTGTTTTGTTAGAAATGGTTTCTTGTTTGACTTATTTTCACTGCTAACTCTTACGGAGCACCTTTTTTTCTTGGGAATGTAATTAGGTTTCGTAAGTTTGTATTGGTAGTACTCAATGGTGGAGCTGAGGAAAATGAGATCTTTTACTTTTCTGTTATTATTTGCTGCTATCTTTTGCAATAAAAGAAGATATGTGCTGGAAAATTTAGTTTGTAATTGTGTTTTTGGCTTAAATCTTAATGGTTTTTTTTCCCGTCATCACTTGAATAGATGCATGAATTGGACAATGAGTTCTTGAATAATGTGTAGGTAGTTACCAATGATTTTGGTTGAATGATGAGAGAAATTACAAATTGACAGTAATCTCTTTGGTAATTAGTAGCTGGATGTTATCTGGGCTGGTAATTATCTTCAGTGCCAAAACCAAAAAGGTATTTTCCAATAAGTTGATATGCAACCACATCATCATGTATATAGTTTGGGGTAATTTCCAATACTTTCTTTTAAGTTTGGTGAAATTATATATAGATGTAAATTTTTAAAAAATTGATAAAAAGTATTTTCAACAGTAAAATATTTTTATGTTTGATTATGAATTAATTAATTAAAATAATAAAATAATTAAAATAATTTTATATATAATTTTAGATATTAGTAATATTTTTCATTTATCTTCTTTAAAATTTTTAAAAATTAATAGAAAGTATCATTGAAAGGTATATTTTATATTTAATTTAATAAATATATATAAATTAAGTATTTTTTGTTAAATTAAATAATATGTTAAAATTTTTATAATTTTTAATAGTATTTTTTTTAGCTTTTGAAATTTTAAAAAAAATATGTAAAAAATATTATTAATATTTAAAATTATATATATGTGTGTGTGTGATTATTTTATTTATTTTAATTAATAAAATAATAGTTAAATATAATAATTTTATTATTAAAGTATATTTTTGTTAATATTTTAAAATTTTATATTTATTATATTTAATTTTTTAAATTTCAAAAAAAATATTTAAAAATATTTTTAAATAATTTTCACGTTTATATTTGCTTATTGATAATAATGGTAATGGCCTACACAAACATTTTTATTAGTTAATTCACTTAGTTGCTGTGTTTGAAGTTCATTTAATTTACTATATTAAACTATTTGGACTGTGCTTTTTTATTTATATATATTTTTGATAATTATTTTATAAATTACTTAAAATTATCTTTTGAAAAATCAAAAAATTCTATAGCTTGTTAATGACTGTTAACAACCATCACATGTTACCGATCACTCTTATTTATTACTGGCTCCTGCCAACAATACGAGTACGATTGTCTAATTCAGATGACGAAAGTTTTTGCGGTATCAAATTAATTGTGGCCATTTAATAAAATGCTGTAGTTTTAAGGTTAGTTGGGGTTCATGCATTAGAGTAATTAAATTTAAAAACAATGTTAATTTATTATTTATTAAATTAAAATTAGTCTCAGGCAACACATTTAATATAATATGACTGACGTATCATAATTTAATTAATTCTCATTTGTTTAGCATAAAATAGTCGAATATAATACACTAAATATATTGCATATTATGTTTTGCACAATGGTGAGATATATCTATTTATTATTCCTTCTCAATATTAATAAAAATATAATTTAGATTTAAATTCAATACAATGTAGTTGATTTTAATAAAATTAAAAGTAGTTGAATGTGTTAGTGTGATTTATTATTATTTTTATAAAATTTAAAAATAATATTTTAAAAATAATATTTTTGTTTACAAAATTGTGTTAATTAAATATAATTTCTTCAAATAAAATAATGACAATGTGTTTGATATTAATTTTTAAAAGTAATTATTTGAAATTAATTTTAACTTTGAAAATGATGAGAGATGAAAAATTATTTTTGATTTTTTAATTAAAAATATTATTATTTTGAAAATAAAAATAAAAAAAAAATTGAAATGCATAATAGAACAACTACTTTTTATTTTAAAGTATGATGGGATCAACGAGTTAAAAACCTTGCGAAATCAGAATTCAGGGAGAACTTCCCGCCTCTACTGCAACGACGTCGTTCCAAGCAGGATTGCCCCCCTCCCCGTTGGCAACGACGTCGTTCAAGATGTGCCATTTTAAACAAAAACAAAAGAGTATTTTGGTATTTGTTCGTTCGTCCAGATAAACAAACAAGAACCGGAGGGAAAGAAATACGAAACAAAGGAGACAAAATGCCAGTGGCCCGACCAGAATCGTCTGGTGTAAGGATCATCGCTCATGTCGACATGGATTGCTTCTACGTTCAAGGTTTTTTTAGCACTTTCTCTCTCCCCCTTTGCATTTATAATATAAAATTGATTCGTTTAATTGAGAAATGCTCGTTTTAATTTCATCTTAGGTTATTTTATTAGCTGGACGAGACTTTAAAAATGTTACAGAAAATCCCCATTTCTTCTGTGTTTATAGAAAAAAATTTGATGAATTCATCCACAATTTGGAGAATTTCGGCCTTTCCTTCTCTCTCTTTTTTTGTTGTTGTTGCTCTTACAACTTTGTTATTATGACAAAACCTAGTGCATTCTAATGACTCTGATCAACCTTACAAATTTTGAGAAAATATAAATTATTGAAAATTTATATATATTCTTCTTCTTGATCAAAAACTTAAAAAGGAGCAAACTTACACCGTATAGTGGTTTAAACAAATTAGACCTAACTTATGTGCTGTTCCCAGTGATTTATCTAGTTAGTTGCACGGGATTTCTGGGCAGGCAGGATCAGATAATTGACTGATAAATTGATGTAGCAGCATTGATTTTGGCATCAATTCATTCTTTTTTGATTTGCTTGACAGGCTGAGGTCGCTCGAGTAATATATATCAACTATGTCTTGTGTCTCAGTTTCAACACTTTTACATTTTAAATGAATTACTATAAGTTTTGGTTCAGTAATCTTATTTTCAGATGCACAAATAGACTGTGTCTGGTCGGTTTATTACTTATAGTTCGATTTGACTTGGGTACTAATGGGATGAAACTTGCGTTCAGAGTTGAAGCTGTTGCTTTCTGTTATTTGAATCTGTATTATTGATATAGGAATATGGCTTGTGCTTCTCTAAAATTGGCTAGGGCAATCCATGGTTTAAAAGAATGTTTCTGTCATGGATTTGACTTTACTTACAGGATATTCATGTTTACACACACACACACACACACACATTATTTTATTTGGTATCTAATGTTTCTTGTGTCCTAACGTTTAGGTTCCTTGAGGTCACTAAATAATTATTAAATTAAAAAATTTATGTACTGTTGAAAATTTATATATTTTTCTCTTTACCCTTTCCTGCATTGGTTGTAGTGAAGCACTTGTTCTGCTTCTTATGTATGTCCTTTTTTTCCCCTTAATTTTTTTTTTAAACTTTAGTGGAGCAGAGGAAGCAACCACAATTAAGGGGTTTCCCTACTGCTGTGGTGCAATACAATGAATGGAAAGGTGGGGGTTTGATTGCGGTTAGTTATGAGGCCCGTAAATATGGTGTGAAACGGTAAGTAAAAATTTTTTTAGTGTCCATTTTTGTTGCTTTTAGAATGACCAAAACTTTTTTTTTTTTTTTTTTAAAGCAGAAGGCTCTTTTTGATTTCTTATAATAGTTTGGTTGCAATTGGAGTTGAGCTTCTCAGCAATTTAGAAAAACTTCTTCTATATCTGTTTAAATTTTGAGCATTTCTGACAATCTCTTTTGGAGCTTTTGACATTAAATTATCTGAATTCTTATACCATTTTGCAACTTCTGTTATATCTTTCTTGTAACATAATCCAATTTTATTATATAAGAATTATGTTTAGCTTAATTATGTAGTTTTTTTAACTGAAAGTTATGATTGTCAATTTTTTTTAAGCTTAAATTATAAATATTTTAATGCATGGTTTTTTCAGTTCAATGAGAGGTGATGAGGCAAAGGAAGTTTGTCCAAAAATTGAGCTGGTTCAAGTGCCAGTATCTCGTGGTAAAGCTGATTTGAGTATATACCGCAATGCAGGTTCAGAGGTAAATGGAATTCGAAATATATTTTGAATATATTTAAAATTGAAAATAGTGGTCATCATTGAAGCTTTATCTTACTCTAGACTTCTATCAAATTTGCAGGTGGTCTCTATTCTTGCAAGAAAGGGCCGATGTGAGAGGGCGTCCATTGATGAAGTGTATCTTGACCTTACTGATGCAGCAGAAGCTATGCTAGCAAAAACTCCTCCAGAAAGCTTGGAAGCAGTAGATGAGGAAGTTCTTAGATCACATGTTTTGGGGCTGGAAAGCAAGGTACGAGACAATGCCTTGGGATATATCTTTAATAATGGTTAGAATATGATAGGTTAAAGTATAAAGTGGATGAAATCAAGATACCAGTATTTATTACCTAGTGTGAATGCAAATATCCCAATATATGACTATTGAAAGCCCACTGAGTTCGTAACATCATCGATCATTCTAAAATATAGAGGGGAATTCACCCTTTATCTAATATCTGAAGATCCAAAATGTTACACTTAGAAATAGTACAGCATACAAAAATGTGAAACTAGACGTACTCATTCTACAATTCTTTTGGGTTGTGCCGCAAGAATTAGTAAGGCAAGGGTTGCTGTGTTTACACATGAAAATCAAGCCCAGGCTGAAATTATCAACTTATGCTTTAACATGGACATGCAAGTTTGGAAAAAATGTTATACTCAAAAAATGTTAATTCGTTCCTCAAATAACACGTGAATATCTCCTTCTTCTTATTGTTTTCATTTTGTTTGGTTTTCTCTTTTTTTTTCCTAGGGGCGTTACAGAGAAGGTAACGGAGGAGAAAGATACCCTTGTGCTAAATTTTAAGAAGTTTTCATGTTTGTTCACTTTTGTTTCTTTCATCGTGTATGAACAAAACAGTGATATAAGAAGAATTTATAAATTTGTTTTCCTTTATGCAGTACAAGTGATGGAGGCCAAATTCTTTTATTTTCTTATTTTTGAAATATCCCAAATATTCCAGTTATGAAACAAAAAGTTATGGAATGTCTTAACAATTTCTGTTTTTGGCAAATAAAAGTTTTACCATCTCAGTAAATGTGATACAGCTGAATTTATGAAACCTATGTTGTAGCTCATGGAGATTTCAACCTCACCCCTCCCTTTTATTTTCAATGATTCATCTGTAATTATTATATTGGACTTGTCATTTTGTTTAGGACGGAATTGATACCAAAGCAACTGTGAAGGAGTGGCTATGTAGGGGTGAAGCTGATCACCGTGATAAATTATTAGCTTGCGGGGTTCTTATTGTTGCGGAGCTTAGGATGCAAGTCCTAAAGGAGACTGAATTCACGTGTTCTGCTGGCATTGCTCATAATAAGGCGTGATTCCTTAACATTTTT
The DNA here is from genome assembly GCA_032402905.1 of Khaya senegalensis. NCBI lineage: Eukaryota > Viridiplantae > Streptophyta > Magnoliopsida > Sapindales > Meliaceae > Khaya > Khaya senegalensis. The sequence continues at coordinate 460,039 of CP135550.1, read as the reverse complement.
GCTTTATGTATTGCACAGATTTTCTTATCTTCATAATTTGGAACTTGTGCGTAAGCTTATACATGAATCTGTTAACAGATGCTGGCCAAACTCGCAAGTGCTATGAATAAACCTGCACAACAAACTGTTGTGCCCTTTTCATCTGTAAAAGGATTGCTTGACACATTGCCAGTGAAAAAAATGTGGGTTCCTGCGACAGTTTCCAAACCTTCTTGTCATTTTCTAAATTACAATGTTTGTCATACTGCAAACTTGAATTTTCAGGAAACAGCTTGGTGGGAAGCTGGGTACATCCTTACAGTGTCAATTGGGTGTGAACACAGTTGGAGATCTATTGAAATTTTCAGAGGATAAGCTGCAAGAATGCTATGGGGTAAATACTGGGTAATTTTCAATTTTAGAACAAATTCTGAATGTGCCAATTTTTAGGATCATAAGAAACATTTCCAGACGTTTGCTACATTTTGTCTTGTTGAAAATTGCTTCCCAGTAAACTAACAAGAGGTGCCTTTGTCAACTTAATTTCATATTATTTCAACTCTTCATTAAACTTCATATATCAACCTTTTTTTTTTTTTTATATAATTTTTCCTTTCCTCCTTAAATCAAAAGCTTTTTCAACTTATTAATCATAGTTGCACTTCCATGTGAATATCTGTCAAACAACAGTCTTGATGTCATTTTTAATTTATATTTTTAATGTGCATTCAAGTACTTGGTTATGGAATATTGCAAGAGGAATTAGCGGTGAAGAAGTCCAAGCACGCCTTCTCCCCAAAAGCCATGGTTCTGGGAAGTTATTTCCTGGCCCTCGGGCTTTAAAGACTGTTGCTTCTGTAAGATTTATTATCTTAATCAAATCAATGATTTTTTATTCTTTATCCTGGACATTTAGAAGATCAGCTGCAAACATTTTCTTGTTGTATGATCATGTCATCCCATGTGAATTGCTTAAGAAAACATCTTTTGGTTTAGGATTTAGTCTTTCACTGAAGAATAAAATTGTGTTGTCTTGAAAAAGGTTTTCTCCCTCTAGTGAAAGAGAGACTTTGCAGCTTTTTTATCCATGCCAATGTGATATCTGCATCTGTTTCTTCTAAATTGTTATTTCTGAGGATATATATCTAGTCACATACTGGGTTAGGATTGATGATCCTTTTCTTAAATCAAATTATGATACCACTTTTAGACCATTGGGTTAATGCTCTTTGAATTGAGATGACATCTAACATATCATAATTATTGAAAATTAGAAAGAGCACACATCAGATCTATTCACAGTGTAAATAATCCCATAAGTTGTCATAAGTTGTTAGGGAAACTATCAAAAGGAGCCGTAATGTTTAAACTTATATCATTTTGATTAAGCAATTTTCAAAAATCATAGCTGAAGATCCTTTTTTATAAGCCAGTGTTATGCTCAATCAATAGGAGACACTGTAACAGAATGTAAGATCTTTTCTGCCTACATTTACCTATGAGACTGGAAAAAAGATCTTTTTTACCTTGATGTGCTTAAGAGAAATATTATTTTATTATAAAATTCTCATTTAAATATAAGGGTAAAGCATTAGTTTTCTGACTTCTCAGATAAATGAGGGCAAAAAGACCTTTAAAAATGTTTGGTGTGCCCGCATTAGCCAAGATTTTAGCCATTTGTCAAAGCTGCTAAGTGATAATTTTTGCAAACTGTTTAACTTAGTTGAAATAAGCTAAAACATTATTATCTCCCATTAATTGTTTTCCCTATTTATTAATTGGTTTATTTGAGGATCAAGTTGTACCAGTTTTCACCACTCAATGACATTTCTCTGGATTTATTGTTTGACACATTGACCGTTGAATTAAGGACATTCTAGTTGCCATAACACATGTTAAATGTTTGATTACTGCTATTTTGGACTTATCCTTGCATTATCGTACAAAGTAAAACTTTTATCATGAACACATGTACATTAACTTCTCCCAATCTACCATCAATTGAAAAGCTTGACAAGTATGTTGAGAATATATACTAAAATTGTTGATTCTATGAATTGTAAATCATGTATGTATTGGGGTGTGTGTGTGTACGTGTAATATGTTTGTAAGGATTGTCTAACATACATTGGTTGTAATGTTATAGCCAATTTTTAAGTTTTCTGTTGATTGTTTCGAGTTTTTCTTTTGTATTTCAAGCATTTTTCGTTAGACGTTTTAAGTTTTCCGTTTCATATTTCAAGTTACTTTTGTAGACTGTTTCAAGTTTTGCATAAATCATTTCAAATTTTGTGTTGTCGTTTCAAGTTGACCATTGAGGGATATATGGTACAACTGCCGTATATTTGCCATTTTCCACGTTTATAATGTTTTTTGTTATTAAAGGTGAAAAACATTTAACTTGAATCACAGTGCAATTTGTCTCATTCAATGGGTTTTTCTACTTTTTCTCAAGGTTCAACATTGGCTTAATCAATTCTGTGAAGAACTTAATGAGCGTCTTAGCTCTGACATGGAGCAAAACAATCGAATTGCACGTACGCTTACTCTGCATGCCAGTGCATTCAAGGTGCGAATTTTCTGCCTGATATATATTTGGACTGATCTTATCTTGACAACTTCTTTTTTCCTATGTATGTATGTGTGAGTGTGTGGCTGTGTGTGTTTTTTTGTGTGTGTGTGTTATATTCTGAGCACTGCTTCCCTTGCAGTTAAGTGGCTCAGATTCTATAAGAAAGTTTCCTTCAAAGTCTTGTCCATTAAGATATGGGACTGCCAAGATGCAAGAAGATGCCTTTAACCTGTTTCAAGCTGGATTGCGTGATTATTTGGGCTCATACGGAGTCAAGCCTCAAAGACGTCACAACAGTGGATGGAAAATAACATCTCTTTCTGTTTCAGCTAGTAAAATTGTTCCTGTACTTTCAGTAAGTTCAAAGTTACTTGGTCTGTAGTATCATTGCACCCTAGTTGGCTTTTTGTTGTCGAATACCGATTGATAGGAATCTGTTATCTGCTGCTGGTGGTGCCAATAGGGTGTCTCAAGCTTACTAGGAAAAGAAGCTTCACAGGACTTATCATCTGATAATATTTTGCTTTCTTTTCTTTTCATTTTTAATTTGGTACAAAATAATATTAGTCCACTATTCAATTAGCAATTATATGCTGGTAATGTATTCTTATTGTGAAATTTTTCCTTAGAACAAGTGAAAGAAAATCTAATTATATCTTATTTGATGAACTTGTCTTCTGATATAAGTATTGTTGTTCAGTTATCTAGTCTTCCTCTTGGTTTTACTTTTAAGTCTGATTTTGATGCATTCCAACTCATTGTGCTAATAATTCTGATAGGGAACAAGTTCAATCATGAAATACTTTCATGGCCAACATGCTTCTAGCTCTTCTTTAAACCAATCCCCAGATAGCTTCGTGCCAGATGCTGAGCCGTTGTCCCACTCAGGTGCTTTTTGTTCTACTGGCTGTTGTTTTTGGATCATTTGTTGTTGATTTTGTTAAAATTTCCTTTTCATTCAGGCAGTGAATACTATTCAAAATCAAATATGACTGAACTACAAAATGAGTTCCCCGGAGAAGAAGCCCAAATCGAACAAGTTATGGATGGTTTGGATGGACAAGAAGTGAAAGCAAATACATGGAATGAGCAGGTATGATAAGTATGTTTTTCTTTTGGTTAAATAATTCAGAACTTTTTTCATGATGGTTATTATGTTACAAGACCACTAATTTCCAGTCTAATATGTAGTTTGACTTGGTAAGGCATTCATGCAGTTTGAAAGGCCCATTTGGGTGCAGTTAAGATCAATCAAAAAATGATTTGGACAGGAATTTGGCAGTTTATTGACACAGTTTGCCATATTAATTATACCAAGAATTTGAGTCCTAAAGATATTACACACTGACCTCCCCTCTAATTGCTGAATCAATTCTTTGATCTTGATATCTGGTTGGCAAATTGTTTCTGGGTGGCAACATGTTCTTATATGAGATTTTTTATGAGCAGGATCTGTCTTGCTCTCCAATAAAACGTACACTGCAGAGCTTCACCCCAGGAACTTCTCAATTGTTATCTTCAGGTACAAAGATATAAAGGCTATTGCTCCTAATTCCCCCACATTTTTGAAATTCTGTTTAATATTTGATCAAGGTCAATGGTTCATTTAGGTACTGAAAGCTATTCAAGCCTGGACCTGGATAAGCTACACAGAGAGGTCGACTTGGATGACTCTAGGATGAAGTGTGTCACTCTTAATTCAAAGCGGCAGGGACAAAAGGGATCGGCATTGAAAGATAAGGTTCAGAAATGCCCTTCTGTTGTCCTTCAGTGACTAATTTCTATTTACTGTATCATAGTGCAGTGATCATTTGTGCATTATTACCTTTTGATTTTTTTGTTTTGGGGAAAAGGTTCTTCTAGTTTCAATACTTACATCCGTTAAATAGGTGAGATTTAGGAATTGATATGATTTTCTAGTTATCTAGACAAATAACCTGATCCTGACTTTATTGGCCAGTAACTGTAATTACAGTGCCACTAGCTGCAATAGTATTTATAAAGTCTGACACAATCTGATTTGCTATTGCTAAAGTTGTTTTATTTTAAATAAATGTTTCAGTGGAATGTTAGAAAGGATAATACCAAAAATCTCCCTTTAGATTTGGGGTAATGACACATATCAAATAGGTTTCTGAATATTGACCTCTCTTCTAATAGCTGTTTTGCCAATAAATTTTACCTCCATCACCACATCCTTGCATTCATAGCTCACGACCACAACCTTCACTATCCACATCAGCCACAACACTCACCTCTACTGTATTCATCCTTATCTCCTATTTATCCCTGCAACCTCTGTCTGTCACCATGTGTAATATTTATTGACGTTCTCAACATTGTCATTGCAACCAATTCGTTACAAGCCCCTAGAGTGCCTGTTACCACCACCAGTTCGTCACCTTCACCGCTATGCTTCCAAATCATTGCAATTCATCGCAGTTACTACAATGACCTCCACCTCTAAATCCCAGCCTAACCATCATCTCCATCTCCCTTTCAACCCCAATATACGGGCCGCTATTGCCATCGAAGATTGGAATCTTATACGCTTTGCTTTTGCCTCCTCACTTTTATTGATCCTTTTAAGATTTTCACTCTTCTAGCCTATTATACACCAAGTGTAAACAAATTTACAAGTTACAACTTCAATTTTCCTCTTGTCTTGGGCGATTCTCGTCCTTTAAAGAGGAAAGATAAAGAGATTTAATAGGGATTCAATAGTTTGCATTTGTTAAAGTTAAATTTGTCATCCTTGCCATTGGTCTCTTTTGAGGAAAAATGGAGAGGAGGTTGAGAGAAAGAAAACAGAGGAAGGGTAAGTGGGAAAGTCTCGCCATATTTATTTGAAATGTTGTGGATATTTGAGTGGTTAACTAAGTAGAGGAAATGTATCTATAGGGATGAATTAGTGACCAACATTGTCACAACTCGTAAGCAATGAAGTTGATGGTGCTCCTAGCCCTAGGCAAATTGAGCAATGAAGAGCTAGATGGTGGTAGACACATTTAGAGTTTTTTAAATGGTGAAACAATGACATATTGTGAAGATGGAAGCCTTTTGTTTTGATTCCCTTTTTATCCTTCACATTCTCTACTGCCACGTTACATGCGTTGGGATATGCTTTAGAAACCATTTGTGGTCAGTTTCAGGAATATTTTATTTTATATATTTATCGTTTATTATTAATAAAATAAAGTATTCTTTATTCACGTACATATGCTATTTTGTTTATTTTATTATGCATTTAAATGAAGTATGTATGTAAATTATTAAAATAATTTATTTAATTATTAAATAATATTATTAAAGCTGTTCTTTATAAAAGTGATTTGAATAGGCAATAATATCTTATAGTAGGTATATTGAATGTCTCCGGTTCATAAGATGATATTAGTACAGGTAATAATGTGAGTCACGTTATTAGGACATTAATATGGACTAATAGTTAAATAATTATTTTTCGAACACAATCGAATTATGATAAATCATATGATAATGTATGTAGTCAATGATTTATTATGTAATTGTACTAGTGTATGATGTAATTTTTTGACTTCAGATATCATAGTCGAATCTAATGTGAATGCATATAGTTTATATAGTATATAAGTACAAAACTAATCATGTCTTATATGTTAAAGTTAGTTTGATAATGTATTATTTATATTTGGAATGAATGATGATCAAGATGGGATTTGATGGCTCAATATATATATATATATATATATATGAGATTGAAGTATCCATTGATTTCATTCGAATTTGAGTTTCTAAATGAACATTAATAACGGTCTAAAATGTAAATCTCTAGTCATAGTATATTAAAAATTATATAAAAGAGTTTGTGATGATAAGTTCACAGCATATTAATTGATGATTAGTAATTACATTGAATTTAGGGTTTTGACATTTTATGAACCTTGACTTAATTAGGATTGGATAACGGAAGAATATTACTCATATGGTACGTGTAATTTAAAATCGATAAAATATTTCTTCATTGTAATTTAGGAATTATAGCATATTGTTAGAAATTAATCATAATCGTTGAACTTTCAAAGGTTTCAAATATGAAGAATTCGGAATAAGTTCATAGTTAATTCACAGTGAACCTACATAGTCACATCAATAATTTAATGCATTGAGAAATGTTTGAGAGAGAAAATATTACTTGTAAAAGGTTAGTACTTTTTGAGATAATATAATAGTCAAAAAAATATGTGTTATATATATTTATAATTTTTTAAAGTGTTAAAGAATTTGTATTTTTTTTTATATATTTTTATATAATTTAATATAAGTTATATAACATATTAATAACAAAAATTATCAAAAGACTTAAAAGTAAATTTAAAAAGTCAAATTTAATAAATAATATTAGATAATTGCCATTAAACCCTTGAAGATATCCATCTATTATTTGCTTAATAGTTAAGTTAATAATTTTAGATAAATATAATGATTAAAGAGTAATAAAGGATAATGATTAAAGAGTAATAAATGATATTTATTAGATAAATATTTTAATTATTTAAATAAAAAAAAGGATGTTATAAATATGCACGTGTTTTTCATTTTAGTAAGTAAAATGAATGAAAAATTAAAAAATAAGTTCTTCTCTTTCACTAAATTTCGGTTAATGGATTCTCAAACTTAAGTGGCGTAAATTGTTAGGGTTTTATAGTTTTAAAGTCAATCTTCATTAAATTATTAAATTAGAAAAGGAAAAAATCTAAACCTTAACTTGTATTTAATATGTATATTTGATATATGTTGAAGTAAGTATGAGATGTTTAAGATATTTGAAAAATTTATAGTTTCATTGTATGATTATGCCATAAAATTCTGTCAAATAAATTCAAGGATATTTTTTTGAATAATTATTACTCTAGTTTTAACGAATTCTTTAAAATTGTGATATTTGCACTAATATGTTAGACTTTTAGTGTGCTCTCGATTTCTTTACCTGTGTAATAACTTCTGTATTATTATAAAATTTGGTTATCGAATAAGTCATGTTTAGAATCACACTCAGTTTAGATACAAATTTGTACATTCAAATAGTATCTTTGGTAGCTTCTGAAGCAACAATATATTTAACTTCAAAAGTGGAGTCATCATCTGTATGGAACTTTTCTAATTGATAGAACTTCTATTACATATAAAAATGAATGTTGATATAGATTTTTTATTATTAACATTTGATTGAAAATTAGGAAATGAGTATTTTTGAATGTTAACTTAAAAAATTCATAACTCAAATCAAATTCTTAATCTTTCTCAAGTATTTAAGGATTAATTTCACTGTTGACTAATGTTTTCTCTTTGAATTTGCATGATATTCATAACACTTTATATGCTATGTCTGGTCTTGTACATAGCATTGCGTATATTAAATTACTTATAGTTGAAGTATGAGACACATTACGCATCTGCTATTGCTCTTCATCGATCTTTGGATCTATATCTATGAAAAGATGAAAATCATGAATGAAAGGCAAGAGATTTTTCTTAGAGTTCTCCATATTGAATATTTTTAGCATTTTTTCTATATACAATTTTTGAGACAATTTAATTATTCTTTTTGTTTTATTTCTATAAATACGAATTATAGGGACATAGGTTGCTTTTCTTAAATTTTTTATATAAAAATTTTTGGATAATTAAATTTTTACCTCAGTTATTATGCCAACATCATTGTTCATCAATAATGTCATTTATATATAATATGACAAATATGATAACATTATCTTTAACCTATTTGTAACTATAAGGTTTATTTAAGTTTTTCTCATAACTAAATGATTTAATCACCTCATCAAATTAGATATTTTGACTTATTGAAGTTTGTTTCAATCCATAAATGGATCAATGCAATTTGTACAGTTTTTTTTTTATCTGCGGTAGATACAAAACTTATAGGTAGTTGCAAATAAATATTTTTCTCATGATACTTATTGAGAAATACAGTTTTAACATCTAATTGCCAGATTTCATATTTATAATATGTTACAATGGTTAATATAATTCAAATGGACTTAATAATAACTATAGGTGAAAATGTCTCATCATAATCCTTTTTGAATATAACTTTTTGCCATTAGTTGTGTTTTATAGGTCTTTACCTTGCAATCTTTACCAATCTTTTTCTTGAAGATTTATTAACAACTAATAGGAATTATTTCTTTTGGTGAATTAACAAGTGTTCAAATTTGGTTAGCATACATGGATTGTATTTTATAGGGGTGAGCAACGGTTCCGGGTAGAACCGGAACCGCCTAGAACCGACCCTAAAATAACTGGTTCCGAACCGAAACCGATTTTTTAGGGTAGGTTCCGGTTCCAAAGATTAAGGAATCGGAATCGAATCAAGGAACCGATTTAATTTTAAAAATTAAAAATTATTTATTTATTTTATTTTATATTTTTAAGATAAAATAAATACTAATACTTTTTTAATGAATTATTTAATGAATAAAATAATAACATTTAAAACTTTTCATTAAAATTATAAAAAATTAATTTTAAATAAATACTTGAAAGTCAAATATAACACGTGATGTTAAAATTTATTGTTAAATTTATAAAAACGTAACTCTTACGTAAAGTATTATCATATTTAGTTAAACAAATTATTTATTGAGAAAAATAATTTTATCTAT
>CP135550.1:405093-435892 GCA_032402905.1 Khaya senegalensis | reverse complement strand
TTTGTAAAATGAAAGTCATTGTTAATATATATATATATTTTTTATTAAAAAAATAAATTAAATAAATAAATAAAATATGATATTTGAAATGTTTTAAAATGTGCGGATCTAATACTTTTAAATTTATTATTAATATTATAGATCTTAATTTTATTAAAAAAATATATTTATTAAAAAATTTATGTTTAGAATTTAAAATTTAAAATTAATATTAATAATAATTGTACCGGATCACTGACCGGTGGAAATAACTGGGCGGGTAATATGTTGCCGCCTTAAAATTAACTAAAACGGCTATCATTTGAAATTAATTTCTACGCTCTCAATCTCTGTCTCTCCCGCTGCCAATTCTCTGAAACCCTAAGGAATCCCTCTCAAATTTCTCACTTTGCAAACCCTAAGAAACCCTGTGAATTCTGTGCATTTAGAATTTAAAGCTCTACCTCTCTTTTTTTTTTTTTTTTTTTTTTTTTTATATCTAATGGATAATTCTTTTTGCTCTCCTGTGAAGAGCTATCCTATCCCGATTTACTCATCTGTTTCGGTGTACAACTCTTCTTCTCCACGAGATGATGATGACGATGATGACGATGATTATCTGAAATTCATGCTCAGAAACCTTAACAAAATGAACGCTGCTTTCTTTGAAATTCAGAAGAAAACTCAAAAGGAGGAGTCTCGGACTCGAAAGATTAAAATTCTCATGGGCATGAGGTGACATCGGTATTTTTTTTTTTTCATTTTATCCTCAATTTAGGGTTATAACTTCTCTGATTAGGGTTTTCTGTCTAATAGTTATTATTTGTGGTAATGCTGCCTACTTCAAACATCGGAAGGCAATTCAACTGAAGGATATTTGAGATTTAAATCCTCAAATTTCATTTTCTTCCTTTTTGTTTTGTTATTTTTAATTGCTTTCTGTTTCATCTCGATTCAGAGTTTTCTTTCATTGATGGGTATTTTTTTCCTTGTGGGTTTTCTTTTTGAATTTGACAGTTTACTTGTATTCTTTTATTGGTTACTGTTGGCTATTTATTCATGTCTATTGCTCAAATATTGATTTTGCTGCAGGTGATGCTTTTACTGTTGTGATTTTAGTGATTGAGTTTTACTTGACATCTTTAATATTTACTCAAAGAAAGCAAGTTGGTAAAGTTTTTTTAGGCTTCCCCTTTTTCTCAGCATAAAAATGCTGCTCTCTGTGTGTGTGTGTGTGTGTGTGTGTGTGTGTATATATTGTTCTGTAGGGCAATGGTATTTCTAATTGTGGGTAACTTTTTTGGGTAATATCATGTCGGTTGTTTATTCAGTTTTTCAGGTAATAGCATGTAATTAAATTGTGCTGATTATGCCTATCTTATTAGCGCCAATGAAGTATGCTTTGCTTTCAACAAAGAACAAATGATGCTGGAATTTCTTTTTATTGCTTTCACATAAATCTAGTTTTGGTCATTAGTTTGAGGTTTGTGTTTTGGTTTCCCCTGAATTGCATCCTCTCTCACCAGACTTTCTCAATTATGATCTGGTTTCTTTTGGCCAGTTGAAACAAGAAAATAGCGGGAAAAGGTTGAAAACAGATCTCGCATTTCACAATTTTTCTTCAATTGAATTTTATAGAATCTTTTTAATGCACTAAGCAGGAGTTTCAAGTAAGAACAAGTCTTTTTCATGGTTCAAGCGAATTTGGAATTTCTTTTTTGCATCATGTTTTAGCTGAATAGTATGGGCCTGTGACATTTACAAGGCATTTGTAGAAGCAGATGCAACTTGAGTGATTAACAATGTTTCATGATTCAAATCACCATCTGGATTGGAATATCTTGACAGTTAAAATTTAAGATATCTCTGTGTGTTGCTACTGGTTTTCTCATATAAAGTGTTAGCTTGGTGACTGTTATTACATGCTGGGCAAAGCTGTTGGACTGCATTACCTTGAATACAAACATTTGCATGACAGCATCAGATTTTAAGCTGGCATAAAGAGATGGAAAAGTATACCTTTGCTTTCAAACATGCAGTGGAAAGCTTCTATGGGAGATTCCTTTATTGGGTAAGATACTTGCCATTATAAATTGGCCTTTTGGAGCTATCAGTTACTGCAGTCATCTTTTGTCATTGTAATTGCATGCATTATAGATTAAAGGTTCTTTCATTGATTTGTTTTGGTGGAAAGGAGCATCTCAATGATTCACATATTTCGAATTCTTAGATTGATGACGGCAGCCTCTGATTCTTAATGGGTTCTAATGTGGCGCATTTGTAGTGGAAAACAGTTCTGGAGTGACAACTGCATTCAAATATGATTTATGGTTTTACTTAGATATCTTGTGAAATAAAATTCTAGTTTGACTGACAGGCACAATGTGATTAGTGAGTAAATATTTCAGTAGATATTTAAATGCATATATCTTTGGTTCATCTGTTGCAGTCCATTGTGCTCAGGTAATTTCACATAACTTTAGAAGCAAAGCTAAAAGATGTTTGGTAATACCATTGTTTAATAGGATCCACTCACTTTTTAACTAAAATTTGGTATTTAGTGCTTCCATCCCACGTCAGCTATGGCTTAAAAGCCACCACAATTCACCACACCTCAGTATCAAATGGACAGTCTTTCCGAAGTGCCATTTATTGCTAAGATGGGCACAGAGAATTTGCCTGGAGAAGTTAGGTTCTTGGCAATGTAGAATATTATTTCTTCCATGTTTCAGTTTGAAACAGGTAAATAGATTATTACCTTTTTAGAACTCTGATGTCTCACTGTATCTTTTATTTTAATTTGTATTTGGTTTTATATTGTCTAGTTTTGGCAATACACTTCAAACTTAGGTGGAAATTGTATGAATTTGAATATGCATTGTACGTTCCTATGCATGGAACTTATCCAAGCTCCAAGTGGTAACTTCATTGCTTGTCTACTCATTTGTGATTCCTTTTTATTTCCCCCTTTTTCTGCTTTCGAAACTTTGTACATAATCTTCTTGTTTAGTATTTTTGTGTTTGTAGATTAAATATTTAGGTTGGGGATGTAGCTCAAGAGGTAGAGGTACTTGTACCTTAACAAGATGTATATGAGGAGATTAAGGTTCAAATCCCTGCATCCTTGATTTTCTTTTTATTAAATTTCTGAAATTGACAGTACATTGCCCCCACAAATGTTCTTTTCTTTTCTTTTTTATTTAAACCACCCAAATGAAACTTTCAACATAAAATAACTCATGATTTGTAGAAGTTTATAATTTGACAATAGAGTCAGACATGTCTGCACTTAATGTTCTTTACAGAAGGTTGCATTTGTCATTAGGAATGCATTATAATTTGCGTAACTCATATCATGCAGGTAAACTATATTACTGAAATGCATTGAAGTCCTTTAGACTAGATTTGTAGGTTGGGAATGTAGCTCAAAAGGTAGAGCCCTTATCTACATGTAATTTGCACATTAATAAAATGTATATGAGGACATCAAAGTTCAAAATCCTTGCGTTTATGTTACTTATTGATTTTTCAGAACTTCAATAAATGGTTCATTATTTTAACTCTAATGCTTATGAAACAATAATAGATATGAAGCAAAATGCCACCCTGCAATGTTCCACCGATATGCAATGTCAGGCCTCTCAGCAAATGCTATGTCAGGCAGCTACAGGTGTTACTTCAGCAGCATAAGTTTCAAGATGAGAAGCAGCAAGTGTTTTGCAGTTTATTACATAGCTAGGGGTTGACACAGGAAAGCTGCTGCAGCAGCAGTAGCAAATGTTACAGCAGTTAGAGAGTGTCAAGTTCCTGTTGCATTGTATATGCCTTGGAAAGCAGAGAAATATGTTAATGTTCATGCCGGATAATGCAGTACATGGATCATCTGTGGTATTGACCTTTTTGTGTGTAAAGAGTAAAGGAATTCAACTCGTAAATTTCGAAAGGAATATATGGGTTCTCGTTTAATATCATAAGAAAACATGCAAAATTTTGCTTAATTTGTTTTCAATGAATGTATTAATCTGGTCATTAAGTAATAATATCTGATTTTCCCATTCATTCCAAGACTGATCTTAAAACCAATTTAAAAACGATTGCTCTTTTCCTTCTAATCTACTGTGTGAAATTGAATGTTTGTTTAAAACGATGAGAAATCAATTTTTCTCCATCCAAATTCTTTCATTATTAGTGCTTCTAATTGCCCCAATAAAAGATGAACATTTTGATTGTTGGTGAAGGGGCACCCTAGAATGTTGGATTTAATGGTGGTTATTGTCTTGAGGCATTGAAGAATGGATTATTTATTAATTGAAGATTCTTATAAAGGATGGTTCCCACCCCTAAACCCTAGTCCCTAGTTGGTATACCAAAATTTTGTTCATGGTTGTGTTTATGTGTTTAAAATCACCTGATTGAATTCTCTAACTTTTTTTGTTAAACAGTTGTTTTTAATAAACAGTGATTGGGCTATTGTTGGACTGGAGAATTTCCCTCCTTATGTGGCATGAAATTAGAGAACTACTGTAGTGGCAATTTATTATGGACTTACTTTATAAAGAACTCATTAATGGGTCATATGCCAGTTTGCTTGAAAATAAAAAGAAGAATGTGAAGTTGTTTAGTATACACTCAATGCTTTTTCTGGACTTTATGTTCTGATGCTGCTGGATGCCCTCAAGAGTCCAGGACCCACTATCTTTGGTAATAGTATTTTTTAATCCTTTATGTTTAATTTTTGTAAACTTCTATTGCAGTTACCAGGTCCTGCAGCAGTCTCTTCATGTGTATATTACATACAGACCCAGAACAAGTGACCCGTAAGTAATATTGTAGCTTATTTGTGTTAAAGAAAACACATCCACTGATTTTGATTATGAACTTGGAGAGAACAGAACATCAACCATTTGCATGATTCAACCCTTGTATGATGAAATACATTTATAGTACATTTTTCATTAATCATTTTGCTCATTACGAAGATCTAAGTCCGCAAAATAATCAACCATCTTATCTGCCCAGCTTTGAGCTCTACAAACTGCATCCTCCCAATCCTTCATGTAGAAAAGAGACAATGATTTTCAAAGGTTGCTCCTTTCATCATTTAATTCCCAGTTACCTGCACTGAAAACAGACTTCAATACAGTTGTAGATTCCAGAATTGTTAATAGATCATGTGCCATGATAAATAACGCAGGATATATGTGTTTGGGTATTGTCAACCACTGTAAAATATCAACCTTTGGTAACTCTATATCTGTTTCTAAATACGTGTCAAGTTCACGATGAACTGGGGTATTCTTGGCTATCAAAACTTAGCAAATTGTAGACAAAACTGGAGTAGAATTGTTATGAGTACTAGAAGAAAATGATTGCAGCTGTGTTTGCAGCTTGGGTTCATATGCATTATAAAGAGATTTCAATAAAAAGCTAAGATCTTTCGCATTTATACAACACAAGGAATCATCAAATTTTCAGCAATTTCATACAGTAAAACTTTCTACACAAACTAACTTAATTCTTGGATCCAAAATAGCTGCCAAACCAAATAATATGTGACATGCTCTTGCAGTACTTTTTCAAATTTTCTCTTATTTTCTTGCAAACTAACTTTAGATTATCTTTGTACTTAGGAAAGAGATGACTTAACATTATACAATTGATTTAGAGCAAGACTAGAAGTTGGACGATAATCACCTGAAAAAAATTATGTAGCACCATAAAACTATTACAAACTTTACATGAAAGCAAAACAATTCCTAATCATTTTCACATAAAATATTATCTCTATAATTGACATATTATTATGTTTAATTGCTAGATTATAATTTCACATGACTTTAACATTGGAAAAGTCGAGTTCTGACTAGTTTCAAAATGAGGCTTAAGTTTTCTATCTTTTAAGCCATAGGATTCATGTAAACAGAAAAACTCTTTTCGTCGATTAGCAGATAGAGTAATACAAAGAATAGCATGTTAGGATATTTTAGATTGACTTATTTTTGAACAAAATTTTAGATATAATATTTTTCATAAGTGTTATGCTTGATCAGTGCCTAACTGATGCTCGAGCAGATATTTGTGTTATTTAGATGAGTCTTAGAAGCTTAGCGTATAACTAACGCCTAACAAGTACTCGAGCAGCTTGAATCTAGAGAGTTGCTACCTAACTAACGTCTCATCGATGCTCGAGCGATCATGTGTGCCCTAGTGCCTGACTAGTGCTTGAGTGATTGTCATTTGAAAACTTAGTGGCTACCTAGTGCCTGACCTATGCTCAAGCGGTCATACTACCTAGGAAGCTCACTTGACCTGTGTCTACCTAAGCTGTGTTTGACTTATACTAGAGTAGTCTTGTGAAAGTATAACTATTCCAAGTCGTGACTTAGGGTTTTTGACGATAATTTTTGAAATTTTTGAGTCTATAACTAAGGATTTTTCATTATAAGTTTTTTCAAGTTTTTTAAACCTATTTATTTTCAAGAGTATCACAAATCTTTCTTTGTTCATAGAGATTTGTGATTAATTTCTCTTAAGAGCCTTCAACACCAAATTTTCGTGCTCTAAAATCCAACTACAAGTTTTCAGAATTCTGCAAGGTGTTGGTGGTTGGAATTTTAACATTAAAATGTTTTGCAATTTCATAAAAGTACAAAATATTCAAGAGTTCTAAATATTGGGATCACAAAAATTCTAGTAAGAAATATTATCATTTGTAAGTTTTTCTCTTACTAATAAAATTTGAACTGACTCTTAGATTAGTATAAAGGAATTTTATTTTATGAAAAGTTCTTCACATGATTTTTCTTTAATAATAAATCTTTGTGTCTATTTTACTTTATTGCTTTATTTATTATTAATTGCCATTGTTATTGAATTTTGTTTGTGCTAGGTTTTAGTTAATTAATTAAATAAAAATTTATTAAATTTGATTAATTTAGGATATAACAAATTTTAACTTATTTTAATTTATCAATTTGAAAATTAATTTACTATATAGTAACACCTTTCACTTTCCCCTCTCCCCCTTCCTTCTCCTCAAGTATTTTAGGGTTTAAATTTTGGTTTTTCAATTGATATTAAAGCCTAAAGTTGATCTTTAATCCTTGACCCTTAACTTAGTCTAGATAAAGAATAAGTCTTAATATTTTTCTATTCCAACTTACTTTGGTGTGAACAAAATCCATTTTCAAAATTTAAAATAAGATTTTTTTTAAAAATTTGTGAATGAAAAACTATAGATGTTATGTATGAAAGCATGGAGTCCTTCTATGATCATAGTTAATGCAATTATTAGTCTTAAAGATTTTAATTAATCAATTAAAGATAAACTGACTGAGTCTAATTAGAATAATAAAGTTATAAATGTGATTTTTATCCTTGTTTCTTTTGAAAAGTTCAAAAAAATATTCATGTATGAGATTGTTAAAGAGACTTGAGATATTCTTGAGATTACTCATGAAGGAACTAATATTGTAAGAACTCTAAACTACAAATTTTGATGAATTTTATATCAAATTGAATGACATAGTAAACTTTAATTTCAATTTAGGTGAGAGGATCCCTAAAAGTTGTATGATTAGAAAAGTTCCTTAGAGTTTTTTTATGAGATTCCTATTTAAATTATATCCATGGAAGAAAGCAAAGATTGAAATTTTATTAGGATGGAGGAGTTAATTGGATTACTTCAGATATATGAGTTTAGCCTCTATTCCCTTAACAAATCTACGTTTATAGTACTTGAAACTAATAAATTTGATACTAAGATAGATTCAGACGAGGAATTGTTTAATGATGAAGAGATGACTTTGTTAATTAAAAAAATTTAAGATGTTATTTTGTGTTAAACAGAATTTGCTTAGTAATAGTCATAATCCTTTTAAGAAAAAGAACTTTTCTAAAGGGGTTAGAAAAGAGAAGAAATTATCTCAAACATTACAGTGTCATAAGTGTAAAGAATTTGACATATTAGAATCAAGTATCCAAATTTCTAAAAGAAAAGAAAGATATGAATACCTCTTTGAGTGATGGTGAGTCAAGTAAAGATGGTAGTGATAAATTTTCGGCATATGAGTTTAACAATTTTATTACCTTTGGTTTTTCTGTAAATCTTGAGTCTATAAACTCATAAGAAACTGAGTCTAAAAAATATGAGAGATTTTAGGGATGCCTTTGATAAGCTATATAATAAAAGTGTGAAGTTTAAAAAGTTAACAAAATAGTTCTAAAGCAGATCAATGGTGTTGATTTAAAGAAAAAAGGTCTTTTAATTAGCCTCATAAACTAGGATAAGTTAGTAGAGAGTTTAAAAGAGTAAAAAATTTACTTTGAAATATCAAGTTAAGGCTTTTGAAGCTGAGTTGCTAGATATAAAATCATAATCGGTCAAATTTTTGACGGGACTAAGAAATTAGATAAGATACTTTATGTATGTCAGGCCTCAAATAGTAAGATGAGTTTAGGTTTTACTTTTACCAATCTAAGTAAAGTTTTAACTTTCAAAAGATTTACTAAGATCATGTTTTTACCTTTTTTATAATATGTGGCTAGAATTTAAAAAGGAAAAGTATGAAACAAGTAGCTAAATTGATGTCTGCTTTTTTATTTAAATGGTAGATGTCAGCTATGTATATATATACATACGTACCTACTTGCTTGTTTTAGTTTTGAGTTGAATTAAAAAAAGAGAGAAAGAAATGCAATTGTATAGAATGCCTTTATCCATTATTTCAAATAGAGATATAAAGTTTACATATCAGTTTTGAAGAAGTTTACAAAAAGTTATGAGAATTCAGTTATGATTTAGAATAACCTATCATTCAAATATTGAAAGATATTCTTAGATCTTGTTGCTCAGATTTTTAAACTTTTTGGGCTGATCATTAGTCATTTGTGAAATTTGTATATAATAACAATTATTAGTCTAATCTTAGAATGAAACTTTTTGAGGCATTATGTGGTAAACTGTATATATCTCTTACATGTTGGACAGAAATTGGTGAAGTTTCATTTATAGTTCTTAAATTAGTAAAGGAAATTACTAAGAAGGTGAAATTGATGAGGCAATGACTTCTTATAACTCAAAGTCACTAAAAGAGTTATACGGACTTTAGAAAGAGGCTATTGGATTTTAATATAGGTGATCACATTTTCTTAAAAGTTAAACCTTACACAGAAACGATCAAAATTAAAAAGAAAGGAAAATTTACTCCAAAATTTATTAGTTCTTTTAAAATTTTAGAGTAAGTTGGTGAAGTATCTTATAGACTAGTATTACTTTTGCAATTGTCGAACATTCACAATATTTTTCATGCTTTAATGCTTAATAAGTATTATTCAAATTCTTTGCATGTCTTAAATTAAAAAGATCTTACCTTAAATGAATACATTTTTTGCGAATATTCAAATTTTAAATAACAAAGAATAAATTCTTCGTAATAAGACTATAAAAAGTTATTGAAAGTTTTATGACAATATTATAGCATTGAAGAAGCAACGTGGAAACTTAAGGATCACATACGAATTCAATAGTTAAATTTGTTTGAAATAATTATGTGAATTAAGAGGATATAATTTTTATAATAGAAGAGGATTGTAACATGTTCCTAGGATTTGAAAAAGAAAAGCATAAAGCAAACAACTAAATTGTTATATGCCTTTTTATTTAAGTGGTGATGTTGGCTATGTATATATACACACATGTACATGTTTGCTTGCTT
Source organism: Khaya senegalensis (assembly GCA_032402905.1). NCBI lineage: Eukaryota > Viridiplantae > Streptophyta > Magnoliopsida > Sapindales > Meliaceae > Khaya > Khaya senegalensis. Next base: position 426,197 of record CP135550.1, on the reverse strand, counting down.
TAGTTTTGAATTGAATTAAGAAGAGATAGGCAGCAATAGAGAGAGATAAAAGAAGGAAAAAGAGAGAAAAAAGGAAAAGAAAAGACAATAGAACAAGGAAAAAAAGGGGAAAGTAGAAGCAAAAAAAAAAAAAAAAAAAAAGGAGGAAAATTGAAGTTCCATTGGTATAATTATACTAATATTACTTATATTAATTTTAGTAATTAAATTTGGATATATGATAAGTGTTAATTGTTGTAATAATTTTAGTATTAGAAATCCTTATTTATAAGATATAATTATAGTAGTATTTATACTATTGTTTTGATATTAATATTTGATTCTAAAATAGTGAATAAATTGACAAAAATTTGATTTCTACTAGTTGTATATTAAAATGTGAAGTATTTATTTTCCTTCGAAATTAAGCATATATTCATAATTTTTTTTTATTGTATATGTGTTGATCCAATTGATCACTTATTGAATTTAATTTATATATTTTTTTAATAAGAGTTTCATTTGTATAAATTTAGCAACAAGAATTCAATTGCAAGTGCTGTGTTTCAACATGAATTATTTAAAATGTTTATTTGTAATCGATGATACTAATTTTCTATAATTTTGTTGAAAAATTCTAAATATTGTTGTTTTCATTAATTGACTAATTTGTTAAATATGGATTTAAAATATATAGGTGAATGGTTTGACATAAATGTGAATTTTGCTCCACATTTGAAGTTTGTAAATAAAAAATCAGGTGATATGAATGTGATTTTTATTTACTATGAAAGTTTGCGAATAAAAAATTAAAAAAATAATACTCTTAAAATACACTAGCTATTGGGGCGGTAATAAAGAAAATAATGCTTTTAAACTATATTGGTTATTAGGAAGCGATTCTTAGAAATATTGCTATTGAAGCACGCAAGAAAGTAACTAAATAAAATGTATTTTGATATTGTGACTTTTTATATGAAATTTTATTTTGAAATTTCTTAAATATTACTTATTGTAATATTATTTTAATTTGAAAAAGAAATTACTTGTAGAATTTATTAGACATTAACTCAACCCTACTTTTTAATTTTAAGTGTGGTAGAGGACAAGATTATTAAAGTAGGTTAGATGTTTTTCAGCAAAAGAATTTTTTGTAGAATTTTTTGTAGAATTTTGTATTTATGTAAATATGAGAAAATATGTATACAATTTTTAAATAACTAGATAAATAGTAAACTATCAACTATTGTAGATTGATATTGAGATGAAGTAATTAGATTTAAAAAATTTTTTGGGTGTGTTTAAAATTTTAACTATACGTTTTAATTTTTGAAAAAGTTGAATCTGTCAAAATACTTGTCAAATTTAAGAGTGTTAGAGTGTACATTATAGATTATATAAGCAATTCTTATACTCTTTATAAAGAAATTGATTATTATAGATCGTTAATTTTTATCACCTTTTATTGTCCTGTGCACTCATTATTTCACTTTTTGTTTAATCTTGTAGCATGACCAAGATAAGGTACGATAGATGGATGTTTATTGACTAACAAGAACAGGGTGCATTAGGAGATGCTTTTGTTAAAGATTTTAGAAAACTTTGAACATATAGAATTAGAGTAGAATTGAGAGCAAGATAAAGATGACGAGTAGTTAATATGCATTTTTTTAACACTTATCCAGGTCTAAGAGTTTCTGAACATGTTAAGAATGGCGTACTTAAGGGCCTAAGGATTTATGAAAAGGGAGTTAATTGGAACAAACTTATGATTAAGTTTTTGTTCTAAACCAGAAGGTTCCTTAATAACTTTAAGATTAAGAAAATATTGTTAAAGAAATTGACTAAAATTTTAGTAGGTGAGAGTTATGAAAAAAATTGATGATATTAGAATTCTTTCCCTATAGGATGGCAAATTTTTGATTAAGTTTTTGTTCTGAACCAGAAGGTTCTGAACCAGAAGGTTCCTCAATAACTTTAAGATTAACAAAATATTGTTAAAGAAATTGACTAAAATTTTAGTAGGTGAGAGTAGTGAAAAAAATTGGTGATATTATAATCTTTTTCCTATAGGATGGCAAAACTTTTTAAATTGTTAGTAACAGAGAGAGATCCTAAAGAATAGTGGTGTGTTAGGCTTAAATCTATGAGATTGTTTATCAATAACATTTGTACAATTGGATTTTAATTAATCAATTTTTATTTATGATTTTAGCTATTTAAGCTTGTTGTTTGTCCATGTGCTTAATTTGACCATCTTTTAAAAGACTTTAAACTCTTATGGTTAATCTAATATTAACCTATGCAATGATATTTGTTGTTACAATATAATGTTGTGTAATTATATTATTATGTTTTAACTATTATGATACAGATCTTAAATTTCTATATGCCTGATATCAGAGAAATAGAGCTATCTTTTTCACAACAAAGAGAAGAGTTTGGTGAGTTCCACTAGGCTATGACAAAATTTATGAATGCATTCCATGGTTTCACATGTAATGAATCACACAACCACAAAAACAGTGAGAAAAGTATAAGTAGTTGGCATTGGGGAAATTTTAAAAATTCAATCCCTTTAATGTTTAATGAAAAAGTTGACCTACTAATTTTTAAAAAATGGCTAAAATAGATTGGATGGATCTAAAATGCTTTGTAAGTGATTAAAGAAATTTAGGTTAAAGTCAACACTTCATTATAAACTCTTAATAGTGAATCTTTAAAAATATTTTGAAATGGTGGATTGAGCTTTAATAACAGAACAAAATAAAAATGAGATTAAATAGATAACAGAATCCAAGAAAAGAAGTTCAGATTTTAAATTGGGAGAAAAAAGATAAATGAGAGGTCAATTTTCTATTCGAAATGCTCAAAATTTTCATAATATATCTAGTATTTATTTTGAATGTAAGAAATTAGGTCATCATCGAGATACTTGTCCATGTTTAAAGTGAACACAGATGTAAATAACTAGCTCTATTCAATAAAGCACTCAAGGTAGTTGAAGTTTTTGTGGGCATTTAGGATTTTGTTTTGAGTGTGGAGAAAAAGTTCATTATCAGAACATATAATCACTTTTGGAGCAATTATTGACTCAAGCTACTAGTTCTGATCAGTAAGTATTCAAACAGTACCTCTATAAACCCAATAAAGTAGATAATCACAACAAAGGCAAGATAATTAAAGAATTTTACTCTAACATCCATGATGTGAATTTAATGAGTAATGAATTCTCAGTGTGTCTTTATAATACCATTTATTGCATTTCATCTAATGTTATAACTTCTTAACTCGGCATTCCTAAAGTAACTCACCCTTAGTATCTTTCATAAGGAAATAATCAGCCTACATTAGTGGACATGGCTACCACTCTTTTTGGTATGTCATATGCCTATAATGGTCGAAACTTACAAAATGTAAGTTTTCCCCTAGATACAATGATCTTTAGTAGGGTTATGTGTACTAACTTTTATTTAAATGGTCACTACTTGAGTTTTTTTCTTTTTGCCTCGATTTAGCTTCCCTTAAACTTTTTTATAAGGTTAATCAATTGATTTTCCCACTCATATATGTCATTTAATCATTCATACTTTTCACAAAGCCAACCGACCCTTTGGCTTCTCACTTATTTGTACCATCACTTGATTAATGTTGAGTGTTAGTTTCATCAATCCTATACCTGTTATTGGTTTGATGCACCTATTGCAACTTATATAGGTGCGTTCTTTATGATTGAGCCATTCTCATTGTTTTGCCTTCACTTTCTCATCTGTCCTAGGTATTCTTGCTAGTCCTTTTATTTCTCTTTCTTCATCTATTCTCTCTTCTTCTTTTGCATAATTAGACTTTTTAGCATTTATGATAACATCTTTATTTGCGAAGATACGAGCTCTTACTATATCGATATCTACTTTGTATTTATGTTGTATTTTCATGCATATGCATATTTTATGATTAGTTGATATATTATTGAAGTTTATTAGTTATTTTTTGAGATAAAATTTTTATTTATTTATTTTAATTAATTTTAATTATTTATTTATTTACTATATATGTTATTCAAATATAAAAGTTGTTATTTTAAGATTTTTTCATAAAGAAAGTGTTTTAAGAATTATAAATTTAAAATTTTAGTTGGGGGCTTAAATGAAATTTTTTTTTTATTATATAAACTTATCTCTTTCTTCTTTTCTATGTTAGTCGCCTATTTCTCATTGCCATTTTTTTTTCTATCTTCTTCCTCCCATCTTCCACCCTTACACAACTCATTTCTCTTTTTCATTTCTCTTCTACTTTTCATTCAAATTTAATTTCTCTTGTATTGCTCTCACCTCTTCAGCTATTTTTTCCAAAAATTTCACTCATTCTCTTTTTAGAAATTTAATAAGATTTTGATTCTAAATTTGACCAATTTCAATTCAACAAATCTTATGAATTTGTAGAGTTTTTAATGACTTTTGGTAAGAATTTTAACCATACTAAAGCTTTAAATTTATTTTATTTGAGTTAATTTTAGCTTAAATGTTAAAATGAGCATTAACTATCATAATTTGGTTCTAGAATTGTGAGTTATATGTGAATAAGGAAGTCTTGCCATGAGATTTCATTGTATAGAAATTGGTTAAATGGTAAGAGATTTCAATTTTATGTTCAAGTGGATCATTACTAATATTTGAGATGAATTTTAATCTAATTTGTGTTTGAGGCTTGATTTGAACTTTAAAATTGTTGTTCTTAATGTTTACAAACTAGGTTTAAAATTTTGTTTCAAACTAATTTGATAAGTGTTGAAATTAGAGTTAATGGTGGATGAAACAACTTTTTGCAAATTTCGACTTTACTGTGGGTTTCCTTATTCCATAAAAAATAGAAATATTTTTGAGTAAATCTCAATAGAGAAAAAGTTGTACACTCTTAAAAGCCTTTCTAATGAATGCTTATAGGCTTAATTTAGAGTTCATTAACTTTGTCAAGTGCATCCATTTCTTAAATTTTTTCTTATTTTCATTATGCAAATTTTTGACCTGGCATCATGGCCTAATTCTGTGGCACTTGAGCTTCTGATTCTGCCATTTTATGAAATTTTATAGCACAGAGGATAATGTTGCAACTTACTATAGCATGGGTAATATATCTCCAAATTGAGTGATTTAAAAAAGCATTAAAAAACTTATGAAGTCTAGTTTATTTCTTCAGAAGAACTCTTTTTGAAATTTTGACCATAATATTTTTAAAATTATCCAATTATCTTTAAAGATTGATTTTAATTAAAAAATTTTACTATTTTTATAAATAATTTTGTATAAACTCAATTCTCAATATATGTGTCAACTTAGAAATTTATATTCATTATACACAAATATTATATGTTAGGTATGTAAGTATTTTAAAAAAAATGCATATGTATTCTTTAGGCATTAGCAACTCGGGAGGAGATCTAAGCCAGTGTAAAGTTCAATAGTGGAGTGTATATCTTCCCCTAAATTATGAATGAATAGTGATAATATTTAATTTGTTACGCAATTATTTTAAATTTCATACTTTTATTTTAATAAATTATTTTAAGTTATTGAGAAGCTAATTTGGTATATAAATAATTTGATAATAGTTGAAGCCTGTGAATTAAATGCTTATTATTGCCTTATATACTTATGATTTTGTTTTATTGGAATGACCTTTGAGGTGTGTGTGTGTGTGTGTGTGTGTGTGTGTGTGTGTGTGTTTATTGGTGATGTATTAATATTGCTGTGGTACTACAGAAAATAGCTTAAAAACGAACCATTGTAAATGCCACATAAGTGATAAGACATTAAGTGGGGCTGGAATAAAGGATAATGTGGTTGTGATGCCCATGTAGCAAAGGTAATATGAGAATGTCACGATTGTCACTACATGGCTACTCGGTTTAATACCAATGAGTCAAGCTGAAATTTTATCAATAAATTTAATAAACTGAAATTATGAATTGTTATATATTATGCACATATTTTGAATATATGGCTATTTTACTCATTTTCATGTAACCCAAATATATCATATGTGTCAAAACACACCCAATACTCACATAAGCATGTTAATACATATTAATTAACATTACTAACTTATATCAACATACATATGCATAAAATGACATAAAATCACATTTTCTTACATTTTAATTTTATTATCAACATAATAAATTATATTTTGGTCACATGAAACACAAAATCACATTATAAGCCAACTAAATCATAATTCTCACATTCATGAATGGATAATTAATATCCAACACATGTAATTTTAAAACTTGCCATAAAAATAGCTCTGATACAACTTTAAAATGGTATTCATTACTATAAGTAACAACCATCATACAGTTCGTATGGATAAATTACCAGAGGATCTGAATTAAAATTAAACAAATTTTAAAATAAATTTGAACAATAATAATAAAGGTTAGAAAATTATACTCAATTTCTCAGTATTCAAAATGGCTCATCATTTTCAGTTTACCTCTCGGTGTATCCACACATTAATGGCTTGATGACGATTCTGCTATCACCCTCTGGAAGAGAACTTTCTTTTAGACTTTTATGTTTTTCACTTTAAAACTTAGCAAAATTTTTGGATGGTTTCATCCTCTTCTTGGCTGAATGTTTCAAGCCCTTAAAATGACAACATAAAAATAATTTTTTATTCATTTCATAAATCCAATTAATTACATTAATTAATTGATCTATATTTGGCAAATTAATAATAACTTATTTTCATCACATGGGTGAATAATTAAAATGATAAAGGAGATTAAATGTCCTCTCTCCATGTGTTTGTAATGTGTATTAATTTCTATCATCTATATGTCACACATTTGCTTGATATAGGTTTTGACATTTACATAATTTAAGCCATCTATGTGCTAAAAAGAGATTAAATCACAACTATTTACTTATCAAGCAATGATTTAATAAATTAATTAATAAATAAATAATTTAAATATTAATTAATAAATATAAAATATAGCCCTGATTTATCTTTCTTTAGTCCACTAATCGTATTTGCAGTATATCAAAAATTAATAAAATTTTTTTTAGCTATTGTAGGTGTTAGTGTGCCTTGGTTGAAAAATTTATTATTTATTCAAAATAATATAATAACTATTCAGTCAAAATATCCGAGTTATTTTAAATTTTGTTAATAAAAAAAATTATTAACTAATTTAATAATATATTTTATTCGTCATTAGCCTATTAGCTATTGTGTATGATCTCTTAGGTTTACTGTGAAGTAGACATGACCAAATACAAACTCATTCACATTATTTTGGTATAATTTATTGTAACCAAAGTTCTCAATAATCATGAATGACTCAAGCAAGGCATCATGATTTCCAAACACGAAAAATATATTTTTGAATAAACCTATTATAGTCACACTTACGTGTAATAAAATTCTTCTGTTATCGACTCCTAATCGAGTACAGACTATGATGTTGTCATACTCCTAACTCGATCTTAAGATTAGAAACTCAATCATATACAGGATACTTATATTTACAAAACTTATTTTAAAAATCACATACTATGGTTAGAAATTTTATTTCTTTGAATGATTGTTTTACCTAGAATTTCAAGCTCAAGTATTTGAGTTAGTAAATTCAATATTGATTATTATCTATCCTCATACAATAAGAATACATTGTCATCAATCTTCTTTCACTAAGTATGGCCAACCCAATACTATATACACAAGTGAATGGTACACCTTGATATGGAGGGTAACAGTGATATCTTAAGTCAAAGAATGTGACGAATCAATTATTGTAGATAATCACCGATGTGATCATAGCCTGTGGTTACGTTCAGTAACATATTCTCTAATATATTACCCATATTTATACTCTTATGATATAAGACACATTACCTAATTATTAGTATCATTTACTAATTAGTGGCAGCAACAAAACATACAGTTATGCAATGTCATTATCCCTAATGATATCACCTCAACCAGAATAAATTCAAATGTATTTAAATTAAAAATTCTGTACTCACATTTACAACTTTTTGTAGATAGAGTTTGATATATAATACATCATAATATTTTATTTTATATATAACATAAATTAGAAAATAGTAACTGAACAAAACCAAGATAAAATAATTATCATCACATTAATTATAAATATCTTTACAACTAATTACAAAAGTATATATACAATGGAATGATATGCTTGAACCTTATAACATAATTGGTTCTAGAGCATATATTTAATAATTATTACATCTATTTATATGTAATAATAAAATAATATAATATATATTAATCGATAATGTCATGATACAAAAGAAATAAATATGCTAAATATCTAAAAAAAATACAATTAAATTTTAGGGTGTATGCCAACATTGTATTATCCATAGAATGACTTGAGTTAATATAGATTAAATTGTTTTACATATTTTAATGCTGAAACAAAATTAAATGCTTTTGAGAAATAAATTTTAAATATTTTAATTTAATTAATTGTAACATAGTATAAAAAATCTAATTACATGATTTTTTTTTAATTTTTTAATCTTGAAAATAAAAACAATAGACTTATGGCTTGAGCTTTGGTCTACCTTGTAAACAAGTTATTTTTGCTAGAGCTTGACTGTAAATTCATAATAGTTAAATAAATGAAAAATGTTTATAATAAATATTTATATATTTTAACAATATATAAATAAACAAAGTTTACCATATTGAAACTTTAAAATAGAGTAAGAAATAAAATAAATAAATAATGTCAGTATACAAACACTCCATACAAAATGACATGACATGTTAATATTGGATGAAAGAAAAAAAATAAAATATATATATATATATATAATAACATAAATAAATAAAAAAAGAAATATAGCGAAGTGTACTTCTCTTTTCTCTCTATTTGCAATTAAATATCTCCCTTTAAAAGAAAATTTTCTCTTTTTTTTTAAGGAAAAAAATTGGAATAAAAATTACAATCCAAAATAGAGTACTAAAAATTATTCATTCACATTGCAGGTTTAGATCATACAAGCTAGAGAAGCACATTCTAGCATGAAAATTGTTAGTATTGGCCAGAGATGAGATGATAAATGGGTTGGGTTGTATCGGTCGGGCTAACATGAAGACTCTTCGTGCTTGGACTTGTTCAAACACAAATATTAAATAATTTGTACAGAGAGTTGAACAACTAAAAATCAATTAGAATAATTATTAATGATAATTGTGAATTAATTAATTTATTATGATTTTAAAATAATAATAGATTATAAGTAAAACTTTAATCACTTATTAATTAAACTGAGATTATAAAACACAATTAAAAAAAAATTAAAGAATCAAAATTAAAATATAAAAAATTAACATTATAGCTAAAGATTAAATACAAGATTATAAATATAATTATTGATAACTCTCAATTAATTAACTCATTAAAAGCTTAAAAATAATAATTGGATATAAAAATTATAATAAATTAATATTGTATGTAAATCATAAATATTGTTGGTGATAATTGTTAATTGATTAATATTAGTTTATATATATTTTTGTATGTAATCTTTGCATAATTTTAGGTAACTTTTCAAAGATTGAAATGCAAAACGATAGATCATTGAATGCATACTAAATTATTTGAGATTTATTATAACCGTAGCGATGCCAGTTCATCCATAAATAGATGAATAAGTAAAATTTTAATTAATTAATTTTATTGTAATAAATTTAAATATATATAATATTTTCATCCACTAAAAGCTTATTATTAGTAGTAAAATTATAATTAAATTAGTCAATAGAAAGTAACACACACACACATACACACACACATGCAAGGGCTGATGGGCTAGGAAGCCATGCATGGGCTGGGCTGAGAGACGCAAACTCCAGATCTTGTGTTGTGAAGGTGGTTTCTGGTGTTATTTACTGTTATTGCGACTCATTGCTGGTTGGTTTGTTGTAAGTGTCGTCATTTAATTTGAAAACTTGAAAAGCACATGATCGATTTCAAAGAAAAATTAGTTCAATTTTGGTGGGGCATGGCGACCCATGCTTTTCAATTAACATCAACTACCAGTCAGTGTACAGGTACCGGATTGGAAAGGCAAACTCTACTGTGCATCCATGCATGTCTATTGGATTGGGTTGGGTTGGGTTGGTACAAACAAGATATATTTTCTCTCTCTCTTCCATTTTAATGGTAAAATTTTGGGAATTGATATGGTCCTCCTGTCAGTCTCTCTGGTGTGTGCTTATGAAAATTATTTTGTAAAAAATGCTTCAATTCAAATACTGAATGAATTAGTACAAAAGCTTACAAACAGAATAAATAAAAAACTTATAACTAAATTAATCAGAGTATATGTCTCGTAATCATTGTTTATTATTTATTTATTTTTCAAAGAAGATGCCTGTCCCGTCGTGCAGGTCATTTTAACAAACATTAGACCAATCGAGAGTATAAAACCAAGAAATTCTAATCAGGTAGGGTACTACAAAACAAAATTATCTTCAATTAATTAGAAAAAAGTAATCATCAGAATATTCAACAAAAGAGGGAGGCTGAAAGATAATGGAGTCTTCACTTTCACTGAGAATGCAAGAAAGTCAAGCAATTATCTGCACAGTAATTGAGGATCAGATCTATAAACAAGCAAGCTCAAGTCCCTCATAGATAACCTTCTTCTAAATATAAGAAACTATATATCGCAGCAAGTTGTGGAATATTAAGAGAATTCGGTAATGGGTTCTAACGGTGAGCAGGTTGATGAGCTTCAACAAAGGAGTTACTGGAGATGGCGCAAACAAGATTTCTTACCAGAGGAATCCTTCCAAAGCTGGAGCAACTACCGATATGCATTATCACAGATATGTTTTCGGTTCAAGGACCGTCTCATAAGCCGATCAGATGATTCCAACGAGATTGTTGAACTTCGGAAACAAAGCGAAAATGAAATGAAACGTTGTCTAACCTGGTGGGATCTCATCTGGTTTGGATTTGGATCGGTCATTGGAGCTGGCATCTTTGTGCTCACCGGCCAGGAAGCCAATGAACATGCAGGACCGGCCATCGTCTTATCTTATGTTGCTTCAGGTGTTTCAGCAATGCTGTCGGTCTTCTGCTACACAGAATTCGCAATAGAAATCCCAGTAGCAGGCGGGTCATTTGCTTATTTAAGAATTGAGTTGGGAGACTTTGCAGCGTTCATCACAGCTGGAAACATACTTCTTGAAAGCATTGTTGGCAGTGCAGCAGTTGCCAGAGCATGGACTTCTTACTTTGCAACTCTCTTGAACAGGGATTCCAACTCATTTCGCATCCACACAAATCTCACAGAAGGATACAATCTCCTGGACCCAATAGCAGTTGCAGTTCTTGCAATTGCTACAATAATGGCAATGATCAGTACAAGGAAAACTTCAGTCTTCAATTGGATAGCATCAGCAATTAACACCATAGTAATTCTGTTCGTGATAGTTGCAGGGTTTGCTCATGCTGACACTTCAAATCTGAAACCCTTTTTGCCTTTTGGGCCTGAGGGAATCTTCAAAGCAGCGGCAGTTGTTTACTTTGCCTATGGAGGATTTGACAATATTGCAACCGTGGCAGAAGAAACTAAAAATCCATCAAGAGACATACCAATTGGACTGCTTGGATCAATGTCTATCATCACTGTCATATACTGCTTAATGGCACTTTCACTATGCATGATGCAGAAATACACAGAAATAGATCGAAATGCAGCTTATTCCGTTGCGTTTCAGAGTGTGGGGATGAAATGGGCAAAATACTTAGTAGCTCTTGGCGCCCTCAAGGGGATGACCACTGTTCTTCTGGTAGGGGCGATTGGGCAGGCAAGGTACACCGCTCACATTGCACGAGCCCACATGATCCCACCATGGTTTGCTCTTGTTCACCCAAAGACCGGAACACCAATAAATGCCAACCTTCTAATTGTCATTGCAAGTGCCGTCGTTGCTTTCTTTTCAGGCTTGGATATCCTGTCAGCCTTGTTATCACTGAGCACACTCTTTATCTTCATGATGATGGCTGTCGCACTTCTTGTTAGGAGATACTATGTCCGAGAAATAACACCACGAAAAAACCTCCTGATGCTTGTAATCTTCCTCCTGATCATAATTGCTTCCTCAATGGGAATATCAGCTTACTGGGGGTCAAAGCCTAGGGGTTGGGTTGGATATGTCATTGCAGTTCCACTTTGGTTCTTGGGGACTTTGGGAATATCAGTGCTTCTACCTCAGCAGAGAACCCCCAAAACATGGGGGGTTCCACTAGTTCCGTGGTTTCCATCCTTGTCGATTGCAACAAATATCTTTCTAATGGGATCTCTGGGATATCAAGCTTTTGTAAGATTTGGAGTCTGCACAATTGTAATGCTGGTTTACTATATTTTCTTTGGACTCCATGCAACATATGACATGGCTCATCAGCAACGCAAGCCCGAACCACTGACGGTCAAGGATGCGCACTCAGCAGGGAAAGCAGAGCCTTGAGATTATTGTTCTCAGCATCTTCAATCTTATTATTCTCAAGACTGCTTGTCTGCTTATGTTCACACTAGGATCATCAAGGTTCTGATACAACTATCCTTGTAGTACAGGTTACCGTTTTCAATATAAGAAAATGATTAAGGATATCGTCTACTTTCAGAGTAGTGAAAGAACGAATAATAAATGAATGAAATTAGATACCATTATCAAGTTGATTCTATAATGATCATAAAATGATGCATTACCAATATAACAAATGAAAATACAGATAGACCAAAATTGCAAATACAATTTTATATTTTCACATATGGGTGTAGACAATAAATGTAATTTAAACAACATGTGCTTATCAACATTCTAACTTGCGTTTTTTGGATAAATAAGATTAGGTAAATTCATTCTGCCAAAACATGCATTATGCCTGCATCTACCCTATATATGCTTTGTTACAGCATAGTATTCTGATTTTCACTAATGCCCTAAATCAGTGCACACAATGTTCTATTCTTAAGAAAAGCACCAAATTCAATCCCAACATGCATGTTAACGAACTGGCCAACTAGCTTTTCCAAGGTAATTTGTAAAGCAATCTGATGCTTTAGCTCCCTCATCCAATGCAGAGCCAGACCACTCCCATACAGAAATGCCCTCTGCTGCATTGCGTGGTTTACTTGCTGAAATCTTAAGCTCATCCATCCCAGAAGCTCTTATTGCAGCAAAAAGAAAGTGTCAAATCACATTTAGAAATCAAATAAAACAAGCAAAACACACCTGTGCTATCTGATAAAAAATAAAAAAAAAAAGAAGCACATAAATTCTTACAAACTCCATAATAAAAAGCAGTTGAGATAAGGTATTCATTGAGTGACAATTTATGTTTCCAAAAAGATTCAAAAAATGATGATCAAACCACATGGGCAGTTAGGAATTACAGCTACTTAACCATGCCCATTGATATCAATTTTGAATTGAAAACAATCAAGTTGTGGGTAAGAAAGGATAATCAGGACACAATCCTAACCACTATGACAAGTTGACAACTAACACTATAATTATATAGTCCACAACAAAAAGAACATACTATTTTCATGTCTAGTTTCCTCCAATTCAAACAGTTATGTGAGGATGCTTACTAACTTTTAGATGATGATAGTAGCAAGAAACGCTATCCACTTAGATGAAACTTTAATTTTGATTCAAAGATCCCCCTTCCAAGGCAAATAAAATTATATACCAGTTTTGTTACTCAGGCAAGCATATCATAATTTTGTAGACTTATCTCTAAATACCATCATATAGAATGGTCATAACTTATGGAGAATAACTTCTCCTACTGGTTGATGGATAGCAGAAGATTGAAGATTAAATTGATAGAGACAAGCTATTGCAGGTGATCTTCACACATATATTTAAGCAATCTGATAATATTAGAGTCTACACACACACACACAACGGCATTATTTAAAAGACCATTAAAAAAGTTTTTCAACTCCACAAATAGATCAAGTGTTCCCATTACCTAGTAGATCAAAGAAAAGAAAAGAACACATCCTAAACATCTAGTCACAAACAATAAATTCTCTTCTGTTTTAGCTAGGTAAGCTGGCTTAAAATATTGTATGAGATTATGCAACAACTGTAATTTCAAAACCTTTCACTGCAAAATAGAAGAGCAAAGATTTACTCATATATGAGCTCCCAGTGGTTTCCAGTGCCTCCAAAAATGCCTCATTATCTCAACAAGAGAAAGCTTTGACTTGTTTCTGTGAATGTGTGCACTCCCTTTTTAATTTTGATTACTAACCACTGCCTATCCCATCAAAATCCTGTATATAGCAGGCAAACGCCAAAAAACCCAAAAAAAAAAAAAAAACCCAATTAAGTTTGCGTGTTTTGCTCAAACCAGTAAGCACAACTTAATCTAATTGTTCAGGAGCTTGAACTTTAAAATTTATGTAAATGCTACAACATCCTCACAGAAATGCTTGGTGTGGCAGAAATTATATGAAAAGTTCTTCATCATTTGGCAAAGTCAATGAAGTCAAATTATATGAGAGTTGCAACATTATTTCCTGCAATCTATTTTGAAAACTGTTCTTTCAAGTTTTGTTAGATCTTAATTTCAATGTCATCATTGTTGGATTCACTTCTTCAAATTATTTTTTCAATTAATTCCAAAATTTAAAATTGTAACCATGGTGCCAATTAACTCAACACAATGACAATATTCAGCTCAAGCTTCATATACATTAAAGCTAAACTACCAACAGAACTCAACAGATAAGCTGGCTGATGATGGAGAACTTAAGCTTAATTAAAGCTTTAATCAGAGAATATCATCAATACAATTAAAAGAGTCCGCAGTCATAAACAAAAATAATAATAACAAAAAAACAAAGACATGCACTTAATTCATAATTAGTTAGCGATTACAACTACTATAGTTAGAAAGATGGAATACTCTAGGCCTCTTACAACGGTACTTCCCAACAGGAAGAAATCTTGCTTTGTAAGATATGATAGCTTAACTTTTCGGAAATGAAAATGACACGCTCAACCATTAAAAGCTCTAACTACCAAGAGGCACAGAAGATATTTCATACATGGGTGAATTTGCAGCTTCACTTCAAAAGTTTGGGGTAATTGTAATGAGATTGTGACATGATGACACAAATTGAGTGTGAATGAAAGAAAATACAATAAGCAACAAACACATACAATCCACACATGTCAAAATAAGTGAGTGCAGCATGGCTTTTCTGATCCAATTGTGAACATCTAGTCATCTATGATCAAATCCACATCCATGCTTTTCACATCCCTTAATTAATCATTTTTATATATAATCATCATTTGTTTTATTCTCAATCCCCAAAATCCCCAGTTAAATAAATTACAGAATGATAATGATAGTATTTTTTAAAAAAAAAATTACGGGCTAATACCTGGATCATGATTCTATCATTATAAAAAAACTATTTTGAATATATTAAATTGAAAATCATACAATTTTTACATAAAATTAAGATTAAAACTTTAATAGAATAAATAATGAGACTCTTTTTTGACACAAGCAAAAAGAAAAGAAAATAATGATAAATAATAAAAATCAAAGTAATTTACATTTTGCTTGGAAAATTGCAATCGAGGTAGCAATAATTAGATTACAGTCTCTCCATTCACATTTAAAATTGTGGCCCTAACTATAAAAATTCTCTTATCTCTTGGCCGCTTATTATAAGCAATAGTTATTGACCCTCTCTCGGTGGAAGGAAATTGCACTTACTATATGCAGCAACGAGAAACAGACATCAATTGGTCCAACATGAAATCATTAAATAAAAAAATAGAATAAAAAGTGAGAAAAACTTTTTTAATACATTAACAAGTATAGTGCTCAAGGAAAACAACAAACAGAAAGCAAGAAAAAAGTAATACTTAAATAGCATGCATATATGAAGATAACAGATTGTTGTACCTTGTTTTGGAGTATTGTCAACCTCCTCCAACACCTGGTGTCAAAATATTAGGTATGTCAACTTTATTTCGTTCACAATCTACATATGCTTTGCAATGGTACAGTCTCTACAGTAACAATTAAAGTTAACTAAATGCGATGAAAAATATTATAGCATATGTAAGATCATGGTCCAAGTGAGCTTTACGAGCATATTTAAAATGACTAGTAGCTGAAATATGGATAAACTTTTGGCATAATAACAACCAGTCCCATTACATATTTTGTTTCCCTCCACAAGGGTTATTTTGTGGCATAAAACAAATTATCAATTATAGTTTCAGGGATTTGAGGAAAGAATGTATGAGAAAATAATCAAGGCCAAAGAGTTAGCGAGAACAAACTGTAACCAAAGTTTTAAAACTAAAACTGAAAGAGACAGCATTACCAAAGAGTCAGCCATACAAGTTGCTCCAACACTTGTTAACAGCTGATTGAATCTTTTTAGGTTTGCAAACCTCTTGAACAACTCTTTCCCAAATAGAGGTTTTTGGTGGCAAAAACTTTTGCAGCATCACTTCTACAATCTTCAAAGCACCTAAAGTCCTCTGTCGCTTAAAAAGTCGGACTGCAAGCTCATTTAAAAACTCTCCTCCATCTTGAGGTGTGTCAAGATTCTGTTTTAAAGCCGTCAAAAATATGTTGCATGTAACCAAGTCGGGATCACAGCCCCGATCCATCATGCCATTTAAAAGATCAATGGCATGAGAGATGTTATTTTGCTTGCACAGAGCATTAAATAGTATGTTATAAGTGAAAACATCAGGCTGACACTCTGGCTCCTGCCAAAGCATCTCGTTATAAAGTTTCAAAGCTTCTTCTGTTGAGCCAGCATTGCAGAAGCCAAGAATCATTGAACTGTATGCCACAACATCAGGTTTACATCCTTTGCTCAGCATTTGTGTCCACACCATAATAGCTTCCTTGAGCTTCCCATCCTCACAAAGGCCATGAATGAGCACACTGTAACAAACCTCATTGCATAAATAGTTATTCTTTGCCATCTCTTTCCAAATTTCAATAGCCTTATGACCTTTACCCGTCTCAAAGAAACCTTTCATCAAGGAACTATAAGCAAAAGCGTTGGGTGTGCAACCCCTGTTTATCATTTCAGAAAGAATTTCCTCAGCTTCATGAGGCTTTCCAACTCGACACAACCCATCCATAAGAGCACTGTAAACGACGGAGTTTGGCTTACAGCCTTTTTCCATCATTTGCTTCCACAATTTCATTGCATCCTCAGCCTTTTCCTCCTTAAATAACCCACTAATAAGAGTTGAATAAATGTACTCATTCACATGGAACTGTCTTTCCTCCATGGATATCAACACTCGAGCCCCATCAGCAGCTCTCCCTTGCTTCACTAGCCCATTAATAATCGTTCCGTATGTAACTTCATTAGGCACACATTTATTTGCTACCATCCGATCCAAGAGACTAACTGCCTTATCCAACTCCCCCTTAAGACACAAACCATGAATAAGTGTGTTATAAGTCACCTCATTAGGTACACAACCTTTAAGAAACATGTTATCCACAAGCTTGGCTGCCCGTACCAAGTCACCCTTCTTGCACAATCCATTAATCAAAACATTAAATGTGACTGGAATGGGGAAACAACCCTCAGTTTGCATTTCGTCTAATAGCAAAACTGCCTCATCGATTCTGTTTTCTTTGCACATTCCATCCATTAATGTACAATAAGTATATATATCCGGTGAGCATTTCCTAATCGGCATCTCTCTAAACACCTCAATTGCATTATCAACCAAACCCAATTTACACATTGTCTTAATGACCAAATTAAAACTCAATGTATTCGGCAAAATATTCATGTGTTTGGCATTAACCACATGTTTATAAAACTCTAGAGCTTGATAATATAAACCCTCTTGTATTATAAGGTTAAGAACCGAATTAAACGACTTAACAGTTCTTTTACAATGAAATTCCTCAACCATTCTATGAAACAAATGCATTGCCTCTTCAACTAAATGCGCTTTACCATAAGCTTTAAATATCAAAATAAAACTCTTCTCTAAAACCACTCTCTTTTCCCGTCTCATTCGATACAAAAGCTGCTCTAAAGACCTAAAATCACCCAAATTCGCATAGTTTTCAATGAGTGAATAAAATGTTGAATCACCTAGCTTATAAGAGCCCAGTTTTGGAGCAGAGTTAAATATACGATCGGAGATTGGTTGCTCGGATTCTGCTTTGTCTTGAAGTTCAGTTTCCATACCTCTATGCCAAGAAACTGTACTAAGAAGAGAACAAAATTGAGACGAACACTTACTAGGGATTCTTATTGAAGACAACCTCTTGACAACTCGCATGGATTCAACTGGTTTTCCAGATATTTTCCCTGTTCCTAAACGATTCAAAATTTGTCGAAAGAAGGGTTTATTAGACACACCCTTCTGCTTCTGCTTTTGGTGGTGTGACTGTTAAGTTCACTTCAGAGCTTATTCCAGCTCGCGTTCGATTTTTAAAGGTTTTTTTTTTTTATCAGAATCTCACAAAGTTGAGGCGATTTATAATTGTAGCCCAACCTGAAATTTTCTTATAATCTTGGTCAAAGATGTGATTTTTGGATGAAAATACCCCTATACTAATATTTGTGTTTCCCTCACACACACATTGCAAAAGCAAAACAAATTTTTTTTTTTTTTTTAAAAAAAAACCCTAATTAAGATTCTCAGCCAATTTCGACTTGAACTCAACAACATTGAGCATACCACGACCAAAATTCGAACAAGTAATGAGCGAGAATACTGACAAAGCTACATTATTAATATCAGGTATGTTTAGTATTTCAATTTTAAAAAATTAAAGTTGTATTATGATTGTATTAATTTATGTTTACATAATGAATGCAAGATGCTAAGAAATCAACGTAAACTAATTTTGGTTCATGAGACTGTAATGTGAATTTATTTAAATAGTTCATGAGTGTAAATTATTATGAAGAAATTGATAAACAATAATTTTATCGAGAAATTTTATGTGTTAATTAGAATTTTTAATTAAATTTATTAAGAGATTTTAATTAATTTTAATATTTTTTTTATAAAATTTATAGATACATTGAATATTTGAACATATAACATTTATTTGATTTTGAGTCGTCGATGATAAATGATTGAGAAGGAAGATGATCCTTAATTTCTGGTTTAAGCATATATAATAATTTTTATTTATTGATTATATTAACTCTTATTTTTAAGCGTATATAATAATTTTTTGTATATTAACGGTATTGATTGTTAATTTCTTTAAATATAACTAATTATATTTTTGATAACACATGATATAACTTTGGTCAATGATTGTAACTATATATACTTTATGCCAAATATTCAAATACACATTAAAATAAAAATTCATAAAACACATTCAAATAATCAACCAAAAAGATATTCAAATACTACAACATATTCAAGTAATGATCCAAATACATGTTATAAGACCTATTCAATTACATTTCAAGTAATGATATGTATCATGTTATAATACATATTCAAATGCAAATTTAAGTAATGATCTGAATACATATGTTACAATACAGTCAATTACAATTCAGGTAATGATGCGTACAAGTTAGAAGACATATTTAATTAATTCTTGTCCTTTCTGTGGTAAAATTGAAGGTGTTACTACTACTATAAGCCGCACACCATTTGATGAACTCTCACATGATCTTTCAGAAGCAATCATCAAATAAACTTCTACCATTTACATCAAAAACAAGACCATTATTATATATTTAGTATGAAAAATTATAAAACATTGACCTTTTGTTTTAAAAAAATAAAAACTTAATGGGATAGTTCATTTTGGTTGGTGAGGGAATATAAAATCTGTTTCATGGAGGAAAGATGATAATACACTAAATTCCTTCAATGTTTTTGAAAATATCGAAATTTTTTTTTGTGTTCATGGAGTGACTCTGCAGTCATCTTCAATTTTGCTAATTCATTACATTTGTTATCGTATTTACATTTTATTAGGTATTCATGCATTTTCATCAAAAACCAATTATTTACAATACTTTACTAATATCATGTAGCTTCAGTGTTAAAAAAATAAAAAAAAAATGTAATATTTAACAAAAATAATAATAAATCTTAAAAATATCACTAAGTAAACGCAACAATATTGTTCCAATAAATTTGTTTGAATTAAGAGATTTGATTAAAGAATAAAGAGATTGATAAGATTCATTCATTAATTTTTTTTTTCTCCTTTCTTCCTCCTCCTTCTCTTTCTTTCTCATTTTACTTCCATAAACAAACTAAAATATTAGCTTAGGAGTGTTTTCCTCCAAAATCCACATCCTTGGCAAAGATTATAAGAAAGTTTTAAATTAATTATAAATGAGCCTTAATTTTAAGTCATTTTGAGAAGAAAAAAAATTATTTTTAATTATTTTTTGTTTATATCTTTTTAATTTTTTTATTATTTCACTAAAAATAATTTTGTCATTTAAATCAATTACTAATTCTTTCAATCTTACTTGATCCAACAGGTATGAACTTATTGACTTATTTATTATTTTTAATATATATAAATATTATAAATTTATATTTTATAAGTAAATATTAAATAATTTATGTAAATATTTGACTTATTTATCCTATTTATATATATAAAATAATTTTAATTATTTTATTTTAAATTAATTTAATTTTATAATATTAATTATATTCATTTTTTAAAAAATATTTTTTCAATATTATATCAAACACTTTCTTAAATATTAAAATTATTTAATATATTCATTTTTTTTTTCTTTGAATTGTCTTATTATTTTTTTATTTTTAAAAAATTTGTAATAAAAAATATCCTTAATATATATATACACACACACAACACGTGTGTGTGCGCGCATATGTTTATAATTTTGTAGTTATATTAAAACCAATTAGAGGCGCTCGCACACACATATATTTATAATTTTACAGTTATATTAAAACTAATTAGAGGTAAAATAATTATTTAATTGGATTATTGGAAAGATGTAAAATCTTAATGGTAAAAGAGAATACCAAAGTAATACGAATTTAATTGGTTTGCATTTCAACTTGAT
>CP135550.1:366446-380093 GCA_032402905.1 Khaya senegalensis | reverse complement strand
CCCCCCCCCACAAAAAAAAGTACTTGAAATTCAGTATTTGACATTTATGTCCTTTTATATGTTAATATATTTGTATTTATTTATTTGAAATACATATAATTTAACAAAACTTACACAAGATGTTATTGAAGTTGTTTACACATTTAAAGAAACAGAACTTTAATAATTTTACAATGTTATTTTAAGTAAATTTATAAATGTTATTATAAAAATTAATAGAAGAGATTAGAAATAGATAAGTTTAATAAGAATATAATGAATAAGATTGTGAAACACATTTAAAATTCCATTAAATAAAACTTTTATGTAATTCCTTAATCTAAAATGAAATTTTTTGCATTTAAACCCTAGAACATTTGAGGGGGATGAAAAGTATTTTATGAGAAATTAAAAATCGAACAAGTAAATTAAAATACTTTAAAATTTACTACACTCTATATAAATAAAAAATAAATAAATTTTTAACTATTCAACCTAAGTCTATTACAAACAAATTTTAATAATATATTTAATTAAGATAATTAACAAAGTAATTAGAGAAATTGGAATACAAAATTTGTTAACGAAAGAAAAACTTATGAAAAACTATTCACAAAATAAAACTCCTTTAAATTATTTAGAAGTTATATCAAAATTCATTAAAAAAAAAAAACTTACAACCAGTGATTTTTTTTCACAAAAACTCTTGTAATCTCAATAATTAGAACTCTAATTATTTTTTACTTTTATGAATTTATGAATGACATGTTTAAAGATCATAACTCTAACCACTAATGCCTTGTAGAATTATAAAAGCTTGCAGTTGGGTTTTTCAAGAGAGAGAGCTGAGTGATTATTGCTCTCAAGGATAATCAATCACAAATCACAATAAATAAGATAAAATTTGTGATTTTAGGAAGTAAATTAGATAAGAAGACTGAAGAATACTTAGAGAATGATCTTTATTCAAGGAAAAAAGGAAAATTTGATTACAAGTTGCTTGAAAATTTGATTTACTTTGTCCCGAGATGAAACACTAGTGTACTGAGCAGGTTCATTAAGGTATATAAATTGCTCCATAGCATATGCACCAATTGTCAAGAACAAGAACTGGCCTCAGTTTTTCAGGTTTTATTTGATGACGAGCATGTTATAAGAAGCAGCAATGAAGAATGTGGTATACGTGTAGTTTGTTGCCACTTATTCACATCATGGTACGTTTGAAATGCAATTTTAGGGCTGCTATTGGATAAGCATACATTACTTTCTTGTTGCAGTGAGTAAAGTGTCATGTTGAGATTCCATTTGTTAGTGATGCTGCTTTTATTCACATTGTTTAATATAAAAGTTTTCATAGGCTTTTCTAGAGAGTATGTGCCACTAGCTGAGGATTTTTGGTAGGCTTTTCTAGAGAGTATGTGCCACTAGCTGAGGATTTTTGGTTGTGGAAAGGCTGCCCCTATTATATAGTCCATCTTTTGCTATACTTTACCGATAAGAAAATGATATATTATTAGAGTATTAATACATATACAAACTCATTCATACATAAGTGATACAATAATATTATATTATTGGTATATATTTTGCTTATAAACTCGTGTAAAAGCTAACATCACCACTTGATTTTTGTCATATGGCTTCAATAAATGTAGTAATATGAGTCAGCCAAAGTCAATAGAGAAATTAAGTTATTGGCGTGGCTGGTGATCGTAAAGGTAATTGTTAGACTCTCTTAATGAAGTTGTAAGTATTCTGTCATGGTTTCTCCTCATGTGCTGTGTTGGGATGTGCGACTCATTTTTTATTAAGGATTTTATTTCAAATAATTAGGGATTTCTTAGTCTATTTCTTGTTTCAATAAAATTCACATTTTAAGGATTCAATAGTATTTTTATGAGATGTAATTATTTAAGGTAAAATTCAATTTGTACAATAAAAAAAATATATATATATATATTCTACAAAAATAAGTTATTACCCATTGTACAGAGGAAGGCTAGGATCACTTATAAAATAAATTATACATCATTCACAATATAATATATGTTAATAAATAGTTTTTAGAGGAAGGAGTTTATTGAGATAAGAGTATCAGTTATCATAGTAGACAAATTATACAAGAGAAATAATAAAATCTATTAAAATAGATGAAGACGGCATCCTTACGAGATGTCGATAGTTTGACATGAAAGAGAATGTGTTACTACTCAATGATTGTATACAAAATTTGATATATAAGGTGTGTAGTAAAATTTATATTGCCGGGTGAGAACTCTCAAGGAAGCCAAAACTGGGAGCAAATAGTTTTTAGCTTAGTGATCAACATGTGCCAAAAGAAAAAATTTTAGAATTTGATTATAAATGATATTTATTTTGAATATAATATAGTGTGGTAATTCTTTATGTTGAAGATTATAGTACTGTTAAAAATATTTGTAGTATAATGATTATCTTTGTTAAGAATTGTGAAGTTATTACATAAGATTCTTATATGAAACTGATCAATTATAGATGGAGTGTTCTCATAAACCCTCTACTCGTGTGGATCTTGTAGATTTTGCCATAGAGTAGATTAATGGAGATAGAGAAAATATAGTTGTGTTAGATGAAATGATGGTAGAAGTTATTTCATCATGATTTTTTACTCCAGTTGACAAACTTGTCAAGGTGGAGATAGCATATATGGCTCATTTTTTAATAAATAATTATATTTCAAATAACTAAAAAAATTTTTTAATCTATTTTTTGTTAATAATTTTTTTTATTTTAAGAAAATTCTATTTTTAAGATTAAGTAGTATTTTTGCATGATCGACTTAGTCAAAGTAGAATTTAACTTATAAAATAAAAGAGAATATTATTCTCAAAACAAATAGGTTATTACTATATATATAGAAATTGAAATTACTAGTAAAATATATTACATATTATTTATAATATAATCTCTAATAATTGATTATTTTAAAAGAAAAGGATTTATTGAGATAGAGTATTGATCTCTAGAGTAGACAAAATGTATGAAAGAAACAATGAGATTTGGATATGATTTGATATAATTGGAGTTTAGATATGAGAAAAAATTATTGAGAGTAGAGTTGTAATAATATTTTACATAGTAAAAATTTTTCTTATTTTTCTTGAAGGCCATAGTTTTTTTTTATATAGAATTTTTTTATATAAATACTTGTATCGAGTAATTTGTATATTTCACTATCTATGTTTTTGTTTATTACTTGTTTGATATATTCATTTCAAAGGATTTGCTGAGATTTAAAAATTTTTAACAAGTAATACCAAAACTTAGATTATAAGGTAAAATAAATATGTCAATAAGTAAGTACTCAAACTTAGTGATGTTTGATGTGAAAGAATTTGATTAGCGAATTAATTGTGGTTTGTAGTAAATATAAATCATAGTTATATTAGTTTAATTCAGGTGTACAAGAAATTGAGTAGTAATTCAACTTTAAGATATGGGCAATCAAGACACTTTAAATAGCATTGTCAAAAGATTTGAGCAATCAAAGTACCTTAAAGAAAATTTTAAGAATTGTATAGAGTCGGTTGGACAAGTCGCTTTAAATTAATAATAGAAATATCAATAATATTATGAGTAGTGATTTTTTTTTTCATAAAGAGATTGTAATTTCTTTGAGATAGATGAAGGAGACATTTTTTGTAGTTGAATATATTAAGTTTCAGTTTTAGTTTCACTTGAAATTAAAACCTATTCTAAATAAAATTGGTTTCAAAATTTTAAAATTAAAATTTACTATATTTAATAGAGTATCGTATTTTTTGATTTTGGTTTAGTTTCAATTTGGTTCAACTCCAATTACAAGGTACTGTATAATTTTACATATCTAAAAAGAATAAATGAAAATTTTTTTGAATTTAAAAGAAAAAAAAAATAAATGTTTTTTCTTCATTAAGAGGCCATTTGCAACATAAGTAGATGATTGATTTCCCACTGCTGTGTTGTCTTTCCATTGGTGCAGGACCTGGGCAACCACCGTCTAGCTTGCTTGCAAGCAAACAAAAAAGGACAAGCATCAACCCATTATAGATTCAATCACCTTTAGAAAGACATAGGAAGAAGAGACTAAACCTGTATTAAGGTAGAAGTTAAATATAAGAACATGAGCATATTCTAGATATACTTTCAGATATATCTAAAACTAGCAAACTCGTCGCCATCACAATCTCTCACTTCTCAACCAATAAGTTCAAAGAAGAAAACAGATAAACTCTACACAGCATATTTCTCAGCACTATCAGTATTAGATCTATAAAAGCCAAATGCCATGATCTACTATTGATTCTAAATGCACAATGGCCTAGACATGTTTCAAAGGGAAATAAATTAAGATGACAAGATTGAACATTCATTATGTACTTTGCAGAAATTAGAAGTTCAAACTTCATCACACGATAAAGAGAATACTGGCTCCTTAAAAATATTCAAACCAACACATTACGGATGACAAGCAAAAACATTCTAGATTGTAACTTTCGAGGTAGTTACCAGTAAATGGGATAAACATGTTACACCTCATATATCAATTAATGTTTCATAGCATTCATATTGGCACCTTAAAGCACATCAGAAGACAGTACGATATTTCTCCAAATGTTTCAATAAGCATCATCTCAGAGCATGTCAAACTTCACTAGGATGACATTATTTCCAAATGTTTCGTGACAAATAACATATATGACTAATACAAATAAATTTCACCCAAAAATCAACATCTACCAATAATTTATTTTATGCTATTATTTTGTAATCACTTACCGATTGAAAGCAAAAGAAGTGAATTTTTTTAAAACATTCTGTTACGAAGAAGTCGAGGAGAATCGATTTGCAAATTTGAGAATTTTGTACAATAACCTTAAGCAAATGAAGCCGCGACACTAGAGAAGAAGACTGGAAGAGACCAAAGAAGTGAAGACAGTAAAGGGACTTGTGGTTATTTTGTCTTTTT
This sequence comes from Khaya senegalensis, assembly GCA_032402905.1. Classification (NCBI taxonomy): domain Eukaryota; kingdom Viridiplantae; phylum Streptophyta; class Magnoliopsida; order Sapindales; family Meliaceae; genus Khaya; species Khaya senegalensis. The sequence continues at coordinate 375,127 of CP135550.1, read as the reverse complement.
TTTTTTTTTTGGTTGATCAGGTTTCTCCGATCGGGTTGGGTATTGTTGAACTTAACCCATTATTTTCAATTAATTAGATTGAGAATCGAAACCAAATAAAAAATAATTAGTTTCAATTCCAAAATTGATTTTTCGGTTTGGCTTGCAATGATTTTGGGTCTAACTGGAACCACTAATCAACCCTAGCATTCTTATGGCATGCTATTAGATTGTCATGAAAAATTTATACGTATTAATGATGTTAAAGATGCAAATTATTTGCACAAATTATAGGATACTAATTGACATGTCATGATAGTATTGATTGAAATATGAAAGGATAAAATCAATACTATTAATGATTTATTGGGTACTTATGCTTTAAATATATACATTATACATGTATCACACAATCAATAATATTAAGGTTATAAGATTCTTATACAAATTCTATTCATATGAATTAATTTAATAATATTATGTCTTTATTATTCGTTTCACATGATTTATTTTTCATTGCAATTCTTTTTTAACTTTTGTAAAAAGTAAAATATGTGATAAGAGTAATACAACTATATTAATTTGTATGAATGAGTTAATATATGCAACAAGAGATGAGAGACTTAATTGCACCATGAACAAAAAATGGGCATCAAATTCCTATAAAATTATAGTTAGCTCTTACCAAACAAGGGTGACCCTGAGTTTCCTATGTTTTTGGGACCCTGGGTGAGTTCTTAAAGTGACACCCTTATTGAATCTAATATTAAACTAGTGTTAAATAAAATTTCAAAATCTGAATTAATTATCTATGTCACTTATTAATTTTAAATTTTGAAAGTCCAAGCCGCCTTTGCTACTAAAATTGTAAAATTACTTTTTTAAACTTAAAAATTAATCTTTAATCTTTTATTCTTTTAATTTTTAAGTATAAAAATGTTTACAAATTTTTGATGGTGTTTGTTTGTATTGTGATACAATGAATTTAACTAAACACATATAAATAAAGTATTTAAAAATTGACATTTGGACGTATATACTATTTTAATCATGGAAGTAAATATCAACTAAAAAAAATCACTTCAATGACATGAAGATCAATAAAAATATATACTTTTTTATAATATTATTTTAAGTAAAAAGATAAAAATAATTGTTGTTACAATTAAAGTGTTAAAGAAATAGTAGCAAATCGATCAAAATTTTGAAAGAATTGGTTTGCAATATGATCTTGTTATCAACATGAATACTTGAGAGTAAAGTTGAAATTTTATACTTTAGGTAAGAATTGAGAAGACAATAACAAAGTGTTACATAGACAACAACTTGCAGTAAAAGAAAGAGAGTGTTCAAATTTTAATACATAAATTAAGAATTGATAAGATAATAGAAAAATGTTTCTATGTAACAACTAGCAGAAAAAAATAAATTAATTATAGTTTAATAAAGATGTTATCAAGCATAAAATTATTAATTAATTTGACATTTTCCTATTCAGATATAAGTTAAAACTTTTAATTTAATTTTATTAATTTTATTTTATTCAAACTTTTTTTTTTTTTTTTAATCTAACTTTCATAGATAAGTTAAAAAACAAACATAGTTACAAAAAAAATAAAATTGAGTTCTTCAAATTCCAACTTCAGATAAAAAAAAAAAAGAAGATACAGGCCCTCCCTCTAACAAATATGTTTTTCCTAATTTTTACAATAAAAAATAAATAAAACATGCATGCAACCAAAAATCTATAAGTTTAGAATTTATGTTAAATTTTTTAGATTTTGTTTTAGAATTTTAAAATTTTGGTTTCAATTTTTATGTTATAATTATAGTAATTATTATTTGTTTCATCATTCTCATATGTTTTATTTTTCTATATTAATTTATACTTATAATTTATTTTATACCTCATACTTATTGTAATTTATATAACTTATTATATTTATTTGATTATTACATTTATCATATGAGAAACTTTAATAAAGTATTTTTATTTTTTAATTGTTGTAAGGACAAAATGACTACCAAATAAAATTTAAAAAATAATAATATTATTAGCATTTGTAACAGAGTTTTAAAAATATTGTTAAAAATTTAAGATGCTTTACCATATAAAATACCAAGTTTAGATTTTATTCACAATTTGAAGTAAATTTAATTCTTTTTGAATCACAAAATGTATAAATTTTTTAAATCAAGATAAAAATATTTTTTTAAAATAAAATATAACTAATTAATATCGATTATATTTATAAATAAGAATATAAATAAAATATAATATTTATTTTGATAACTATTTTTAATAAAATATAATTAAGATTTAAAAATAATAAGTAAATTTAATTATTGTTAAATTTAGAATTATTTGTTCAAACTAAAAATAATGAATTCTCTTCTACTAATGATTTCATTGTAAAACCAAATAATAAAAAGATCATTCCCTTTCAATCCTTTTTACTTTTTTTGCCCCCCTTTTTTAATCCTCGTTCCTTTCCATCCTTGGCACCAAACATAGTTTTAGAGTTTTCAACTTTTATGTAGATGATTGTAACATTATATTGGCGCATATGAACCGGTTCCTACATTTGTTCTTATATCATTAATTTCAGCTTTTGATCACTTTTTTTATTTTGATTTGGTACTTATTATTATTATTATTATCTATTACTTTTAAGTGTAATTACTTCTTCTTTGATTTCCTACATGTTAAAGAAAGTAAAAATAAAAAAAAAAATATTATAGACGTGGTTCACATAGAAAGAAGGAAAAAGAAAATAATGCCGAAAAATTAATTTTTTTTATTCACAATTTCTTTGACATCTATAAAAATTTATGATTATTATGTTACATAAATAAGTTCCCACAGAGTTATATTTCTGGCTCCAGGTAACAATACTGACAAAACAACTGATAGTACCAGTTGCTACAGTAAAAATACCACAGCATTAGACACCAATGGTTGTGAATTAGGAAGGAAATGGCAATTTTCAACCTCGTTTTACTTACCATACAAGTTAAATGAACAGAATGTTTCACACGGCCTCCAGCTAAGCTTTCAAGTTATGGCTATCACATGAATTGCTTGTAAAAGTTTGTAATAAGAACATCTCCTTCGAAAGCAAAGCAACGTCTGGTTTTTACACATATTTCATTATTCTTCTCACCTTTCTTATTTGTATATCTATTTTAATATTCTTTGAACCTACATTTACAATTCAACCCGGCTTCTTTTATCTACAAGTGGGAAAAGAAAAACGATCCTGTGAGGAATAGTTTGTGTACATAAAACTCACGAGTGCCAGCAAATGTGGTATGCTAGGTAAGAAACGTCATAAGCATCATGTACATAAAACGTACGAGTTCTGCAAATGTGGTATGCTAGGGAAGAACTTGCATAAGCCCCTTTTGTGGAAGCCCCTTTGTTGCACAAGTTTCTTTAACTTTCGCTTCTGCAAATTGTTAAGATGCTATAACAAAATACAAAATGTTGTGACAATGTTGTTATCATAAAACATGTTAGGTTGCTGAGGTAAGGAAGTTGATTACCTTAAACTGATGAGCCATGCCGAAAAGGCTCTGTTCCGGTTGGAACTTCATTGTTGTGGTTGTTGTCGAGAGGCATGTACTGTGACATGATAGCCATGATCTCCGAATCCATGTAAGACTGAGAATGTAAACCACAGTGTTTAGTGGGCATATAGTTGCTCATTGAAATGAAAAATATAAACAATGATGAATGCTAAACCGGTAAACAGAACATATTTAAACATACCCGAAGTCTGTATTTGTAGAATATATAACCAGCTCCACCAGCACCCACCATAACTGCTAGGACCAACAATGTGAGGAACCATCCAAAGCGGGATCCGTTTCTTTCTGAAAATAGATGGTCAGAATTAGGACACTTAGTTACTTCATTGAGAATAGAAGGGAAAAGTGGATATGATTTATGGGTGAAACCAGATATTGTGATTCGATTTACAAAACTTTGCATTGCAGTGTCGGTAAAATTAGAGTTACCTTCTAAAACAATAATCAAGTTAATAAAATCACTTTAATTCTTACCATAAACAAATGGACTAATAACATGTTAGAAAGACGACACTCTGCATTGACTCCTACAGTACCTAATCATCCAATTATTAGAAATAATTTAGGAGAAACAGTGTGACTTATTAGATTTTTTGAACACCAAATCATTGCCACCTCGATTGACAAAATCAAATTCTAAATCAACAGCATTAAGTTGGTTTTGGGCAAATCTCAACCTCTGACTAAAGAAGCAAAGTGTCGCCTCCTACATGTGTAAAACATACAACAAATACAACAGCTAAATCTGATGCAGTAAGATTAGATACAAATAACTTCCAAAACTAAATTATGAGAATGCAATTAGTAAAGCACATCAATTGTCTTATAAAACATTCAGCAGAGAAGATTTACTTAGGGATCATCATTGGAATTTCTTTTCTTACCTATGCAAGCATCTTGTTCCTTTATATAAAGAAGATCCCCTCTACACTTGCAGTCAAATCCTCCCCAGGTGTTCTTACAGGAGCAACCATCACATTGACATGCAGAACGCTCTTTGCATTCATTGATATCTGGCACGTATTAGAACGATATAAAAACAGAATGTTGTTGATTTTAAGAATTTTAATCAACAAACGGCTCCACATAGAGAGCATATAAGCAAACTAGTATTCGATAGTGTTGCTGGGATTAAAAGAAGGCACCTTCACATTTATGACCGTCCCCACGAAAGCCTTTTGGACACTGACAGCCTGTTAACTGGGACTCCTACTTGGCATAAAAGCAAAAATAACAGATGAAGATAAGATACAGAAAAAAAAATGTTCAGATATAATATAATTTATATGCAAAAAGTATTAAACATTTTCAAGAATGTATGTATAACATCACTGAACTGAGCAGGCTGAGAAGGTCAATCCATTTTTTGTATCTGACCAGCAACCTCCACTGTTTATTGAACACCTTGCAGGTCCATAAGCTGTCAAATTTGGAGTAAATGTAAAAAGATATTACTTAGGCATAACACTTCAGTTAACAGAGTTAGAAGTTGTAATCTTGGAAACAGCACCGAAAAAATTGGATGCAAATATATATGCTGACTGCTAGCTGTTGGACATGAATGTTATATATCAATAAAAGGTCATACCAAATGAAATTTGCAAGGTTAGTGAAAAGGGTGATAATCATAAGGCAGCCACAGGGAAATCTGCATTATTTATTGTCTTACAAATTTTATTTCTGTTTGCTCTGAATTTTGAACTGAGGAACATATCTGAGCATTCTGGAGTCATCATTTAGAAGGAAATATTGTATACCTTCACAGGATATGTATCCATCTCCTCTATACTGGATGCCCTTCACAGTAGGGCACTCGCACACTCTTCCCCTAAATGTATCCTGAACAAATACCAGATTCCTTTAAAATTCACACTGACATGCAACTTCAACCCTTTGTCTTTACTTACAAAGGGCATTCAGTAAAATTTTTGTGCAATACCTTGCAAGCTGTTATGTTGCCTTGAGTGTCTTGCCAACAGCCACCATTCCGTTCAAGGCACTCATTAGTCTCAAGATCTACCAACATAAAATAAGGCAAAATCAGAAGAGAAAGAAAATCAATGCCCTTCCTTACTGTAAAGTAATAGTCATAGCTAGATTAAAAAACAAGTTATACGTATCAACCTCCACTTAGGCAAATTGGTGGATCAGTAGTCTCCTTAAATCCAGCGCATAAGGCCTTTATCACAGCATTTCTCTCCAATTTTCCTTCACAAAATGCAATGAAGGCTCAGTATCAATAGTAAATATTGTGAAATTTATGCTAAAATATTATCTAGGAATAGATGAATAAAATCAGGCAACAAAAGGAATGGAAAAGTAGTTTGAGTTCTTTTTGCTCAGAAAGGAACAAAATTTGTCTTTTGGAATAAATCAGTTAGAAATACAAATTATGCTAGTTAATCTAACTGGGAGTTCAAACTGTAAGAAGATTTGTCAAAACATGACAATGTGGTCATTAAATAGCAAACCTCGATATTGAATATCATTGATAACTAATGTTGGCAAGATGGTAACATCCCCACGGGATCCTCGTCCAACCTAATTTTAACAATCAATCAAAAAGTGAGTACGTTAATACAGTGCTGTAATGGAGATTTAATCTACGGATCAACCAGGAAAATTTATGTTGCCTGAGAGCGCAAACATATAAGAGAGTCCGAAAGGAGAATAATGACCTGGAGTTCTTGCTCAGTTTTCAGCACTTCATTCTCTACATCAGCTTCACGATCACCCATGCATTTTCTGATCTTTTCTATTGGCAGATCTGTATTAACCAGGAATCAGTAAAATTATTACATAAACAGGATTGCAACAAAGCAATACCACATAGTGACCCACCAAGCGATTTCATAACTTCCTCGGCACATTCTTCGCTATACCTCTTCGCCTTCATGGAGCACCTGATATGAAAATCAGTTACATAATCCCACCAAACCCAAGATCGATTGCTCTCATTGGCCACTCTGTGCACACAAAGCTGCCTCAAGTTCTCATAAACCACATCCTTCCCTTGATACCCTTCTCCAAAATCTTGTTCTGGATCTGGTGCACAATATCTCCCATGGTTTATGCATTGAGACTTACATTGGCTGCTTAGAATGAAAGCTCGAGGGCAGTACCATGTTATATAGTGAGGTGTAAACAAAGTATAACCACCTTTCTCAAGGATTTGAGCATGGCCCTTGAAGCTTTTCACAAAGTTCATCTGCTCATCGCAACGAATTCCACACTCGTCATTGCTGTTTGTCCAGAATTCATACTCAACTCTTTGGTCTGGATGGGGCACTGATTCTCTCCAGTCTATTTTTATCACAACTTCTTCCCCTATCTTCAAGGCTTCCTTTATGCTCTCACCAAAGGAACGGTCTATCAGAGCAGATGGGATTCCGATCTTCTCCAGATACCCATCTGCATTGGTGCTCTCCTGGGGGGAATCCATAGTAATTAGAGGTTCATCTACATTATCAGCAACTAAAACAGCTGCAGCTCCAGCCTGTTGACCGTTCCATACCTTCAAGGCAAAGTAGCACTCTAAGAGTGCAGGAAAGGTAAATTCCAATCAATACAAGATTCTCTCAGAAACTTCCATATTTGCCTTGCATTTTCATAAAATAATATGATACAACGTCTCACTCGTGTAAAGACTTCAATAGAAACAAAGTCCACTGATAGAAAAAGAAAAAAAAAACACTCGTACAAGATTCAAGAAAAATCATTTAATAAATACATTGGAGAAAACGAGGTTACATTGGGAAAAGAACTTTACCCGAACGCCTTAAAGGAATAACAAAAGAAAGAATCATATATATAATTTAATCAATTTCACGGTTATACCTAACATGACCTAAAAATTGCAATAAAATGAAGGGTACAGGCTTTTGAAGACACATTTTTTAAAATTTTTTTTATATGGTGTATCAATTTCGACTCATAAAAGTACTAGAAGAATCAGAAATGGAAAAAGAGAGCACCTATCTGGCTCTAAGCATGACTCAAAATATCCAAAAACAAAGCCAAGAATTTCCTTTCCCTTATAACAAAGATCCAGCATAACTAAAATGCTTATCAAAGAGAGTTCTGTTACTAATTTTCAAGAGAAAAAAAAAAAAATTCAATAAGAAAAGCAGAACCAGCAGCTACCCAATACTTAACAAACTGATTTCACGACTCCATCAATCAATTTCTCAACAAAATTTTATATTTTCAGCAAAAATCAAACAAATATACCCTAGGTTCATCCAGTGAATAATCAATCAAATTCTCAACAATCAAGTCAAAAAAGAAAAAGTTTCCAACAAAACTAACTGAGTGATAAAGAAACATAGATTGAAGAGAAATTTTAAAAATAATGAAAGAAAATACCTCCTCTATCAAGAAGAAGCACAGTGGGTCTTGGTAACTTAGGTTTGAAAGGCTTATCACTATCAAAAGCTTTACAACCAAAAGCTCCTTTATCTGGATAAACAACAGAGCCAACCATGAAACCTCCATAGTCAGGAATCCCAAAGTTTCCTATTGCACTGTCATGCTTTGAACGCAGACTCTGCGGATGTAACACACTGATGCTACTCTTTTCCACTACAAATCTCGCGCTCACACAATATAAAACAACTATGAATACAAAAAGCAAAGCCGTAAGTTCCTTCGACACGAATGTGATGATCATTGTTGAAAAGGAAGATGAAGAAGTGGTGTGGGTTTTAGATAGTTATGTAGATTGTTTTTGTTTCTGGTTTTTTCTGTTTGTATGAATTTATTTGTTACCTGAAAAAGATTAAGGATGAGAAGGAGTGAGAGCCGGGAAAGGGGACGTGCTTGAGGAAGAGAAAATTACAACGGTCGACAGGTGGAGTTGACAGAAGGGGAAGAAAGCTACTTTTGACAAGTCTTTAAGTGGAAGTCAAGAGAAGACAGAGATTTATCGGAGTTTTAACTTAAGCGTTAAATATCATCTAGACCCTCATAGTTTGAATTTCGTTTAATTAACCACAAATTGCTGAATTATTTTTTTAATCAACCAAAAAGTTCTTAAAATATTAGAATGCAATCATGCTTCATGCATCTCCAGAATTATTATTATTATTATTATTATTATTATTATTATTATT
>CP135550.1:292031-366057 GCA_032402905.1 Khaya senegalensis | reverse complement strand
ATTTTAAAATTGAAATACCATATTCCTAACATAATTTAGGTATTGAAAGTAAAGTTCAAATAATATTTGATAACTCAAAATTTCAGTAAAATTTATTCAATTTATTTTTATTAATTTTTAACATCTAGTATTTTTATATTACAATAATTATGATTTAAAAGTTACCATATGTCACTACCAAACCAAACTTTAATAAGTGGAATAATTCTTTTGAGCCATTTGTTTAATAAATTTTATATTATAATTATTGTCATTAATCATATTAACAATTAATAGTTATAAAAAAAATGGAAAACTAAAAAGAAAACTTCATGAATAAAATCACAATAATAAAATTTAAATAATGGGACTACAAGCATAATATTAAGAATAATTTGACAGTAGGTTTAATGAAATGATATAATGCCTCCAACTGTACAATTAGCATATTATTATTATTATTATTATTATTATTAGATTGAATTTAAATATCACAAATTAATATATTAGAAACAAGTGATGTCCAATGCTTGAGATCAACCAATTTATAATTTGTTTGGCCTCTTTAATGTAATGTATTGCAAATGTAGAGTTGAGTTGCAAAGTTCAAATATTTTACAATAATTTACTTAGACTTCTTATCTTGTGGCATAGGGAGTAATTACAAAGCCACCCAATACTTTATTTATTTATTTATAACTGTAAATCTACGCTCTTTCGATAGGATACCGACTCACACATTTTTTTTTTCTTTGTAATACTCAACTAACTGTTCGTTCTTTACTAGTTGAGAATATCAGGGAAAGGAGATGTAGATTACAACCAAAAGTGAGATAAAAATTACAAATATATATATATATATATGTGGGATTTTATCATATATTTTTCTTGAAGTTTGTGAAAATATCAGTTTGTGGCAATGTTTGCAGAAAGACACATTTAGTACCCCTTGATTGTTTGTTGATTTCTCAATTACATAAATAATCTCATAATAAAAAAGAATATTTTAAAACATAAACTTTTAAATATTTTTAAAAATAAACAAATTTTACTTTTTACTATTTTTAAAATTATAAAACTTAATAAAATGTCAAATTATACATATTTTTTACTATTGTTTTTGGGCATGTAAATGTGCATTGATTATTATTTGAGAAAAAAATTTACAATATTTTGTTAAGAAGTCTAATTTACAACACAAATAATACTTTATCATACCATAGATATAATGAAAAATAAATAATTTTTTTTTCTCTTCAAAGTACAATTATCTGTAATAAAGCAATATCAAAAAGCTAGCAAAAAATAAATCCAGCATTATAATTAACTAAAATAAGGTTTAAAGTAGGGGTTCAGCCACATTACATACCATAATATAAAATAAATAAATATTTATTCAAAAAAACAAAGTTAACCCAAAGTTTACATACTGATGATGCACTATCTGCTGATCATGCACCATCTGCTGATCATTGCCAAAAGATGAGGTATCATATGCTTTTCCAACCAAAAAAGTAAAAACATGCAATTAAATGCTAGCTTTAACCCTGTATTGATTCTAGATGCAATAATTAAGCACAAGTGTGATGCTTGATTTTTGCATAGCTCATTTCTCAAATTTGGCTAAGTTGACTTGCATTCCAATAAAATTAAATTATTATACCAACTTATCAATATAAATTTTATAATAACAAAATAATAAACTATTTTTGTGTGATATATACCCAAGCTCATATATGTTTGACCTTGCATCTATGCACTTGAAGACTTTATTTTAACAATATTAGAATCATGTGAAACCTACAACAAAGAGTGTCAGCGAAAATTTACAAGTTTTCATAACCATAACATTTTATTAAATTATCAAAAAATATAAAATTTCACCTGCAATACTTTTGTTCTAACTCTCTTTCCTTTTGGTTTTCCACAAGATCTCTTATTATGCCCCCACTCATTGCAAGATATACATCTCAATGAGCAATTTCTCTTCATCCTCTTGTCTTCATCTATTTCTCTTCTTCTAGTATTCTTCGGTCTTCTAATTGGTCTCTTCACTTACGGTGGCTGAATTTCATCAACCAATATTAATGGCCACCTAATCTCGAATGAAATTTTTTTGATATGCTCTTTGTATGTTCTCAAATATGCATCCTTAGTGAGATAAGAATGCACATAATTTTCAACATTTGTCCTTATAGTGTTAATGCAACAAATTGCATGCACACATGGCAAGCCTGAAATTTGCCAATTTCCACAATCACGTTGTTTTGTTTCTAAATCAACAACATGGCTGTCTATGTTATTTACCAACACCTTATAAAGATCACCATCCCTAAATACTACATCTATGTTTCTAGCTATTTCTCTAAGGCTCACGATTCTTCTTTTAACAGTAAGTGGAAGAATACGATCCCATTTTTTTGGTACCTGATATTTGTCATAACATGTAGAATTACTTTTAACAATTAAATTTCTCATAACAATTGAATCTTCATTATTTATTGTTGTATCAAAGTTCACCTTATTAATTGATTTGATTCAAATAATTTTTATCTACATGGCTTAATGCTAAGATTATTAAATTTTGAAAACATTTGGCAAAATTACACCTTTTTTTAGTTACATGAGAAGACAAACAAAATAAGAAATATGAATCAAGGCAACAAAAAATAAAAAAATGCAAATATATGACAAACAAAACGGAAAAAGGCTTTTCAATACAAAATCATTTTCTTCTTTGATTGATATAAAATAAAACAAGTTTATTTTCTCCTAAAACTCAGCTCAAATGAAAGCAAAATAATATTATGTAAAGCAAATAGGTAAGAAGAAATTGAAATACTTATCATGGATAAGTTTCATAGTCTTTCTCCTTATTTCTTTACACATCCTCACTATTGGCAATCCTCTATATGGATTTATCCAGTTATTAAAACTCTCAATTATGTTAGTAGTTACATGTGCAGATTTCACCTAATGAGCAAATTGATGCTTGCACCAATATGCTGTAGGAATGTCAAGAAGCCACTTGTGTGCTGTTTCGTTGATTTTCTTAATATCGTCCATGTATTTGTTGTAACTAGTTGAATTACCATTTCTACAAACACTCCAGAACAAGTTCTTAAGTACTACACTTGAAAATTTTTGTTTAAAATTTGCATATATGTGTCTACAACAAAATCTTTTATCTGAGTAAGAAAAATGTGTTTCAAGTGCATTAATTACCTCTTTTTGTCTATCACTTATAAAACATAAACCTTGACCTTCGTTCACTTCAACTTGTTCATATAATTTTCTAAAAAATAACTTCACGAGTGCTGATTTTCATTCTCTACTATAGAAATGGCTAACGGTACACTCCATAATTGGCATCTATAGCCACAACAACTAATATAACTTCTTTGTATGGTCTTTTGAGATGGCATCCATCTAGACCTATGAAAGGTTTACATCCTAGCATAAATCCTTTCTTTTGTGCATCAAAACTAACGAAGAATCTTTTGAATGTGGGATTATCATCTCCTAAAGCTCAATTTGTCTACAAATCAACAACTGACCCTAAATTTGTGTGAGTAATGGCTGCTGAATACCTCTTCAACTTGCTATAAGAAGTCTTGTGATTTGCACCAAGTAATTCCATTGCTTTGTTTCTAGCCTTGTATAGTCTAATTGGAGAGTAACTAACTTTGTATTGTCTCTTTAATTCACTAATAATTATCTTGATGTCAATGTCAGGGTCAGCTCTAAACAAGTGAAGAAATTAAGCCGCAATCCAAGTTGATGTTGCTTCATAGTTATTGACCACCTTCATACAACTATGTATAGGATTATATGTCTTAATTTGAAATGATAGTTTGTCCTAAGTAGGACTTGCATGAATTCTCCACTCATAATTATTTGAAGCACATTTACAGGTAATCCTTGATTTCTCATTTTTAATCCTCTTCAACCTGAATCCATGCTTAATTGCTAACACTCGAAGGACCTTCCTAAAGTCATACACAGTGTCAAATGTTTGCCCTTTCTTCAGCTCCATGTTACCTTTTAAATCCATGCAAAATTGAAATCCTCTAATGTTTCTTTTACATTTTCCTATGAGGGTATCATCATTATGTTCTTCAATTGAAACACTACTATCATTATCAGATTCATAGTTTGACATCTTTGAATCAACATCATCATCTTCTATAATTACAAGTTCATCTTCCGAGTTAGAAACATATGTGTCAAAATTAGCTTCTGTTTCCATTATTATCCTGCCTCAAAAACATGTTGCATCTTGTTATTGTCAATATTTTGTATCCTGTGTATATAAAAATATAAATAAGTGAAGAAATTAAGAAGCAGTATACAATCGTACAAAAAATAGATAATTGGGATGAAATAATAAATATTGAATGTAAACAAAACTTAAATAATACAATCTAGTTACGTTTATGTATAACATAAAATTATTGCATCTATAATCAAAATTTGAAATTAAAGAACTCTTTAAAATTGGTATTAACAAGTAAAATTCATATACGCGTGACTAAATCAACTCTAAATTAACAAATTACAGTTTTAAAACGACTAAATTTTCAAGAATAGTGATGAGTTTCGAAATCAAAGAAATAAATTTCTTCTTTCCTGGATGAAACCAAAAAAAATTCTAATAAACCTAATTTTAAATCAATAAACTTGCAAAAAAAATAACTTAAAAATATATACACACCTCAAATTCATAGGGAAACTTTGGTGTTGATTTTGAAATTGATCTAATATCATCAATTTTTACATCAACAATGAAGAAAATATATGAAAATAAAAATGGGTAACAATTTTTCTCACTATATATGTCTGAAGACAGCAAAATGGCGTGAAATTTTCCCTCCTCATCTGTTTCTTCATTAGCCAAGATTTGCTAGATTCAGAAATTGCAGGTATTTCGTGTGATTTCAGTAAGAACCCTATACCTATTTTCTTGAATCGTGTTTTATTTTGACCTTATTCCAAAATCATTGAAATAAAATTGATAAAGTAAGTGTTCATTTACAAAAATAGGCATATACTTAACGGTCAACACACAATCAAACGTAACTGCAGGGGAGTTAAATGTGCCTTTCCGCAAATATTGCCACAAACTGACATTTCCACAAACCTCAAGGGAGGTATATGATAAAACCATATATATATATATATATATGGTGCAAGGAATAGCATAATCCCATGTGTTGATAAGTGTAGCCATGTTTGAGGTTAGACTCTTACCGTGCAACAATTATTAATTAATATCAGTATTAGAATTAACATTAATTAATTGAAAATGATTAAAGTTAAACTCAAATCTTGTTAAAAATTCCATAGTCAATCTTACAATTGTTTATAATTTCATTGCCCAAACACCAAATATACAACAAATTGCTCTTCTACTTTGGTAAATATATATATATATATATATGTGTGTGTGTGTGTGTGTGTGTGTGTGTGTGTGTGTGTGTGTGTGAATTAATTTCTTTATTATATATAAATAATACGCATTTTGAATTAATTTTGGATAAGTAATTTAATATCAAATCATTTAGTTAGTTTAATGTTTTAATTGTAAAACATTAAACTAACTAAAGAATTATGTATTTTTTTATTTAAATATAAATTCATATAATAAATTTATTGTAATTAATAATATATATTTTTTTAAAAAAATTATTTATAAGAAATTATCCTTATGAATCTTAAGAATTATGTAAATATCCATAGGGTATAATTTTAATAAAAGAAGTTATGAATTTAAACATAATTTTAAAAAATAATAATCGAGCTACACAAGTTACATAAACACCTCAAATTAATTATAGTTAGATGTCTATTTTTGGTAGGATGGTGATGCTCGAGATCAAATTCATGTTATAACAGCGTACTGCCTCATTCAAGACTTGGCCAATGTTAATTATAATATTCAAAAAATTAGGGAAATACCTTCTTAAATTTAATTTAAGAGCTCAGTATTCAAATTTCAATGCTAAATTACACCTATTACTTTTACTTTTAATACAAAACTTGAAGTCATAAGATTTGGACATGACATGTTTGTCTGGAACAAGAAAATATATAATGCCCTAAATCCTAATGTCTTTCTGATGTCCTCAATTATCAATGGGTAGGGACATTACCATACCAACATTTGTGTAATAGTACCAAAATTACACCTGTTTAATATCTATGTTATATTTTATTTTATTTTTTTGTCTAGTCTTTATTTGCATCTACTATTTGTATACAGACTTCAATTAGTACCAACATTACACCTATTTAATTTTTATGTTATTTTTTAATATTTTTTTCTGGTCTTTATTTGCATCTACTAGTAATGATAAGAATATGGCAATTGAGGACATAATTTCTTTATTAAGTTTGTATCTCAAAATAAGGATGATTAAATACACTTTCATATTTGTTTCAATAAATGAAAAGTCAATATCTATAATATATATATTAATAATTTCATTTAGATAATTACAACAAATGGGTTGATAGTATCACCACCGATGATCAATTCTTTTTTTTTTTTAAAAAAAAAAATTAATCACCGAATATACTTTAAAAATGAGTAAATTATTATCATTATTAGATTCAAAACAAAAACAAAAACAAAATTAAAATTAAAACTGAATTGTCAAGCAGACTGGCTGCCTGTCATCATGTCTACTTATGTCAATTAATTGTTTAATGTTGTCAAATCTCTAGTCACTAAATTTTGCCCTTGCGCTTGTGGAAAGAAAAATGTTAAGGACTGGACAAGAGAAGATTCTTATAGGGTTTATTATGACCAATACTTTGTTACTTTGAAAATTAAATGTGAGTGGTATTAGTCATCTTACGATGTAGCTTCCTAAGTCAGCTCAACTCAACTTCGTCATTATTATTAATGATGAAGTCATTAGAAAAATAAAGTAAAACTGCAATAAGAGTGTATTATATAAAACTGATATAATAGACCATCTTACCTAATATTTTCTTCAAAATTTATTGAGAAGGTTCCACTTTTAATGAGTTTTTAAAATTTACAAGACACTCTTGATAACGAGGTGTTCTCGGTACGAAGTAAGTATATTCAAGATGTTCCGCTTTGGATGCGTTTTCACGGTTCATCGGACGACAATTCCGGTAGTGAAAGCGTCCTCAATACCAAGGAAGCGCCTAGTATTCTTTAGGAGGCAAAAAAAAGTGCTACCAAAAGCATTCTTAGTATCAAGGAATCACCTACTATTTATCCACGAGGCGAAAACGTACCGAAGCGGTTTTATTTTAGATTTATTTTTAAGCTTATGTAAGACACTGTTGGTAGGGACGCATTCTCAATGGTGAAGGAAGCGACCAAATATTTTTTTGTAAGACAAAAGCCCATGCTACCTTGATCACTCTTCATGGCAACTCAGAAGTTTCAATAATCCACTACTTGCGTTAAATATGGCACAAGCCATAATTTCGAATGTTAAGAGTTCGGGGAAACTTGGTCAGTATTTTCAATGTTAACGTGATATCAAAATTGAACAAAAGGCGACAATTCAGATTATGAAGAAGAATGTCCCATCACCGTATGTGAACAATACCTTCATTGCATGGTTGATAGATGAACTTGGTAGGTAAGAGACATTCTCTTTCTACTTGTTTATACATAGTGAGACTGTGAAAGGTTAATGAGTTTTCTTTTGCTAATGGTCGAAACTCCGTTAAATTGTCTCTAAAATTTATTTTTTTTTTTTTCAAATATTTTAAATTGTTTGTCTAACTTGATTACGAGAGTGCTTACTCCTCTTATTCTTATTGATGGCTCTGATCTTATTCTTGTTTTAGGTTTGTTTCTTTGTTATCAGAGAGGTCTCTCGTGAGAAGAGAAAGCACTTTCCTCGTCTTCACAACCATAGCTAGCCACCGCCCTCTTGGTACTCTCATCTTCATTTTAACGTATTTGGAGTTGTTATGATGTTATTTATTATTTCTCCTGAGTTGTATTATTTAAACAAGTATTTAAATTCCTAAGGTATCAAAATTTTAGCATCAAGTATTTAATTTAAGCTGTTTGATTTTCTGAATCAATCATTTTTATAAAGTTCTTTAGTCCATGTACTTTCTGCACTGCATTTTCATGAATTTTATTGATCATTTTTATGAATATGTTATTTTTCAAATATAATGTTTTAACTTTGAACCATATTAATCTATTGCTTGATTCAAAAACTTACATTATTTAACAAAAAAAATTGATATTAATCATATTTTATTATGATATTGTTGTCTGAATTCAGATATGATGAAATCAAAACAAAACAAAACAAAACAAATTCATGTAAGGTGCTTGCTAGTTTGTTGTCCATTAAGGCTCTAAAATATATTATCCTTTAGCATGTGCACAGAAAATGACACCATAATTATCCATACAAGGCAAGTTTAGTCAATCATTCTCAATTACTTTCACACTTCAGCCAGTGCGCTTCTCCCCAGCCAAATGAACATCAACGACAGACATTCCCAGCTTGTATAAATTAAATTTGTTTCCCTGCAATAAGTTTTTATCTAAAGAAAATGGCTGCCAATATATGCATTTTGCTTTTGCTCTTCAGCATTAAACTGTGTTTGGCTGATGAAAGTATCGAAGTTTTATGCTTATATGCCGAGAGAGAGGGACTTATCACCTTCAAGAAAAGTTTAACAGACCCTTCTGGTAGGCTTTCTTCTTGGGTGGGTGAAGATTGCTGCAAATGGAATGGCATTCAGTGCGACAACCAAACTGGTCGCGTCACTAAACTCAACCTCAGAAATCCATATCAATTGATCAATGGTGGAGTTGGCGATTCGGCAGCTTATAAAAGGTCTTGTTTGGGTGGTAAGATCAGTCCTTCTTTGTTACAATTAGTGCATGTGAATCATTTGGACCTAAGCTTTAATGATTTTGAAGGAGCTCAGATTCCTCAATTCTTTGGCCAGTTTAAGAATTTGAGCTACCTCAATCTGTCTTTTGCATCATTTTCTGGAGAGATTCCTCCCCAGCTTGGAAATCTGTCAAGCTTGCACTATCTGGACTTATATGCAGACTCATATAGCAATACTGGTAACTGGGAACTGCGCGCAGAGAACCTTGACTGGCTCTCAGGTCTTTCTTCTCTGAAACACCTTAACCTGGGATATGCGAAGCTTGACGGTGTGGGAGCAGATTGGCTGCAATCAGTCAATATGCTTCCTTCTCTTGTGGAGTTGCGCTTACATTGGTGCAAGCTTCAAGGCATTCCGCTTTCATATCCATTCATCAACTTCACCTCTCTTTCGATCCTTGATTTGTCAGAAAATTCTTTCAATTCTGAAATCCCTCGGTGGTTGTTCAATCTTACTAGCCTTACTCAGCTCTATCTCAGATGGAACTTTTTCACTGGGCATATTAGTAGTGAATTGGCAAACTTGAAATTCCTTGAAGTCCTTGATTTGTCTAACAATTTGGACCTTGGAGGTCAAATTCCTGGAGTCTTTGGAAATCTTTCCAGGCTGAAGATTTTAGACCTTTCTGCAGATAGTTTAACTGGTGAGATTCATGAGTTTCTTGATGGTTTCTCAGGCAGACCAAACAACTTATTAGAATTTGTTGATCTGAGTTCCAATTCGCTTGAGGGAGAATTGTCCCAGTCATTAGGAAACCTTAAGAATTTGCAACATCTTGACCTCTCCGGCAATTCTTTCTGGGGTTCGATTCCATCATCGATAGGAAACTTGACTTCATTGAAAAAATTGGATCTCTCCTATAATAGGATGAATGGAACAGTTCCTGAAAGTTTTGGGAAAATCAAGGAGCTAGTTGGTGCTAACCTCGTACAGAACTCCTGGGAAGGCACCTTAAGCGAAACTCACTTCAAGAAACTTGGACGTTTGGAAAGTTTGCTTCTCACAACGGAACCAACAAAATACTTTGTTTTCAACGTTTCTTACAATTGGATTCCTCCTTTCAGGCTCAAATCTATCCAGATTGAAAACTGTCTGGTTGGTCCTTTCTTTCCCGTATGGCTTCAAATTCAGAGTGAACTTACCTCTGTAATTCTTCGAAAAGTTGGAATCTCAGACACTATTCCAGGAGACTGGTTTTCAAAATTATCTCCTCAAATTACCTATTTGATTCTGTCAAACAACCAAATCCAGGGAAAGCTTCCAAGCCAGTTGGAATCTCCAAATTTAAGAGTCATTGATTTGAGTTCTAATCATTTTGAGGGTCCCCTCCCACTGTGGTCCACAAATGCAAATGAGCTGTTTCTTCAGGACAACTCATTTTCAGGAACTCTACCTGAAAACATTGGTGGCCTAATGCCAAGACTGCAAAAGTTGCATCTCTCCCGCAACTATCTTAATGGCAAAATCCCGTCATCCGTTTGTGATTTAAAAGAATTGCAAATTCTTTCTCTTAGAAGCAACAAGTTTTCTGGTGAACTTCCCAACTGTTGGTACCATTCACAGATGTTATGGGGAATTGATATATCAAACAATACTCTGACTGGTAACGTTCCAAGTTCATTTGCTTCCCTACACTCTCTTAGTGTGCTGCTGTTGGGAGATAATAATCTTCATGGGGAAATCCCTTCTGCCCTGCAAAATTGCACTGGATTGACCAGCATCGATCTAGGAGGAAACAGATTTTCAGGAAGTTTACCTTTATGGATGGCAGAAAATTTATCCTCTTTCTTCATGCTCCGCCTTCGATCAAACTTGCTCAGTGGAAATCTCCCACAAAATCTCTGCAATTTCCCAAATCTTCACATCATAGATCTTTCACACAACAAGCTTTCAGGAGTTATTCCCAAGTGTATTGGAAATCTTTCTGCATTGGCCTACGGAAGTAGCGCTGAGGTATTTCAACAGCTGATATATATGGTGATGAAAGGAAAAGATCCCGAGTACAGCAGCGTTGTTGCAGACGTTGACAGCGTCGATCTTTCGTGGAATAATCTAACAGGAGAAATCCCTGACGAGATTGCAAGTCTTTCTGCACTGCGCATATTGAATTTATCTTACAACCATCTATCAGGGCCCATTCCTGAAAGACTTTCATCTTTAACCTCTTTGACTCGGTTGAACTTGTCTTATAACAATTTGGCAGGAAAAATTCCTTCACTTCCGAAATTCAATGACCCATCCATTTATGAGGGTAATCCTTTGCTGTGTGGAGCTCCTCTGCCTACCAAATGCCCTGGAAAAGCCACTGTCCGTGTGCAATTCACAAAATTCTAGATAATTCTATTAGGACATGATGTTGCTCTTCATGGATATACGAACAAGGTATAATCAGATTCAAATAAATAAATAAATAAAAGTGTTGCAAACCAGAAAAGCTAAATTACATACTTCAAGTTGAATTATCCATCATGTAATATTCTTTCTCTGTCCTTTTTCCAATACGCAATATTCTTTCTGTCCTCCTATTGTCATCATGTCAACCTGACTGCCCCTGGCTGTTCCCCTTCGTTACTTTGTTCTACGAATCAATCCAACAATTTTGTTATTGGTGATATTTGACATGCAATTGGGACAGCAAGCTTCAACCCATTTTGCTAGCATTCATTTATTACGATCATATCAATCACATTTTATAACAATGCCTACAGATATTATAAATTTCACATCTTACACTTCAATGTCAAACAAAAAAGCTCAAAACAGTGCACATTATACTTCCTGTGCACAAAGTTTACATTTCAAATATCCATTCAGCGTTCCAGCATGTTCACGACACTTGCTAAGAAATCAAAATATAAGAACATAAAACAAATTTGCCTCATTACAAACCAAAATAAATATTAGCATTACTGTTTATTTAGGTAATTAAATATTACGCTTCTTCCACCCTTTACCACGACGCTTGTTTTTCCCCATCTTCAACTTCTTTAGAGACTTCTTCCCAATTCCTCCAACAGCCTTTAAGGAGCTCTTGGTTAGATTCTCATCAGCCATTTCCACATCTGAAAAAGAAAATCCAATCAGAATCTACAGTTACTTGAAAAGGTCTGATTCAGTTATATTAGGAGTTCTATAAAAATAAATAATAAAAGACAATACATATCTGATTTGACACTGAGAAGTTAAAAGAATATCAAATTAGCAATTCCAATTGCTTTAAAACTAGCTGAACTATTTGAAAAATTGCATGTGACAAAAGCTTCCATATTTGGTCCCTGCATCTTAAAAGAATATATCTAAGAAGTATAAATAAATCCAAAACCAATTCACATGTTAGCCCTTCTACATTAATAGCTCACATATAGACAATAACCTTCTTTCCTAGAAAGGCTAAGGACCAATCAGTCTTACTGATTAGTGAAACATAGCTAATTTTGTTAGAGTATGCATCTAACATGTTCTAACTGAATGAAGGCACTGGGTTCAATATAGCGTCCGCGATAGCCGGCCACATAACTTCCACCAAACAGTTTAAGGGTTTGAGCAATTTATTATTCAGGAGTAATAGAAAGGCAGGTGGACCATATTTGCCCACATTGTAGAATATTGAACATGAATCTTCAAATTACATTTGCTTGTGACTACTAAGATTGCAAATTGGGAAACATCGATAGAAAACAAAGACCAGGGATCAACTCCTAAGGTAAATGGGGAATGTCATCAACCTCATAACAAAAAATGGCAATCATCAACCTCATAAAAAATTGGAAATCATCAACCTCATATGGCCTGATAAAGAAACTTCATTCACCAACCTCATTGCAAAAGCGGCAATCATCAGCTTAGACATCACAATTCACAATCACTACCATATGAGGAGTTACATGGTGCAAGCACAATAACGTGAATCTTTTACAAATCCAACAATGTCACCAGATGAGTAGAGCGTAAATTAAATGAAGAGAAAAAGAATCAAAGTACCTAAGATAAATCTAAAGTATAAAGGCAAAGCCACTCAGGAAACCACACCTAAATTCTGGTAATAAGAAAATTTAGGGTAAAGATTTTTTCAAACTTAAAAAAACAAGTTCAATATTTCAATTTTACATTGCCAGTAGAAAAATTCTCTCTTACAAAGCATTGGAGACCTTTATAAAGGCCTAGTACAAGTTAAAATAACATTAAAACATAATCTAAGATCAAAGGAATGACAATTATTTAACATATAATACAATCTCAAAAAGGAAAATAGAGACAAATGCTTTGTTGGTGTAGAAATTGTCTTGACCTAATATTACAATATTTATAGTCAACCTTTTATCCTCCATAAATGCATCATTGGACCTTGCAAATGACTTATGCTTACTTGCTAGAACTTTTAAAGTCATATAGAAGAGATAAAATGATAAAATAAAATATGAATTAATTTAAATTTCCTTAATCTTGCTAATTTTCAACTTTTTCCTCCAAGATGAATGTTTTCCTAATTTGTTTCATGTAAGTGATCTGGCAATCAAGCAAGTGAGGTGTCATTGGCCCAAATAATCATGGTTAAACCAAGGGAATAACTTGGGTCTTTAAATGAGACTTGGACTGAATGAGCTAAAGGAAAATTGAGGACTAGGCTAAATTAGGTTTTGGTGTTTAAATGTAGTTGCGTTAGGTGAGTTAAAGTATTTATGGGCTGGTCTTGGGTTAGATTAGGATAATTGCTGATGGGTTGAGTGTGTATGTCTAGGATTTAAGTGTTTATGGGTTCAGTTCTTTGATTCATATCACACAGACTGTAATCACGATTGCCAACAGATGGATATAAATATTTGATTATCTGTTACTTGAGAAAACAAAGCACTAAGAGGAATTAACCATGGGATAACCAATAAGCCTGTTAAGAAGTATGCTCAAGGCCCAAGCAACCAAAAAGCATCTAGCTTCAAAGTTTTAAAATCACTAATGATGTACAAGGTAGGAAAATCTAAGCATGGCAGAATACATATGATGTTACTAATATTTGTGTAGGTAATGATGATAAGCACAAATAACGAGGAATTATTATCCTATAATCTACTAGAATATCAAGCATTTAAACAAGGAAAACAGAAAAACTACAAATTCGAAACAATAACAAAAATAAGAAAAAAAAATTCAATTTTCCAAACACCAACCCGTCAGTAGGAGCAGTCAATCACAAATCAAATTGAAAGTAAGAAACAAAAGAAACTACATGTAGGAGCAGATATTCACATAAACCCAGTTAAGAAAAAAACCATTAAGGGAAGAAAAACAAAGCTTTGTTAACAGGTCAACAAATCAAATTGAAAGTTGTCGCAAGAGACACAAATGAAAGATATGCATAACAGTTACAATATCAATAAATAGAGATTGGTATTCCAGAAATTAAGCGCTTACCCATATTGGTAGCGGTTGTTCCAGTAGTAGTGGTTATCTCCATAGACGAAGATGGATTGTTGTTTTTCGAAGGGCGAACGGGGAGCTTAGGGGCAGCAAGAGCAGCTTCTTGAGCAGCAAGCTTAGCTTCATCTTTCTTCTCGTAGTGGGGTTCAACCATGTCTCTCCTAATTGCTCTCAGCCTCTTCTCCCTCTTCGATCTCATGGACTTCGCCATCTTTTCTCTGTAGCGTAAAGGGTTTCTGTTAACTCTCTAGGGTTTTGATATTTGGATTCTCGTTTATTTATATAGGGTTCTGACGAAACGGTGTCGGTTTGATTGTTCGGGTAGTGTTTCATTTTATTCATATTTATCATCCAACTGTAATTTATTCTGCATTTCTTTTTCCCAATGTTAAATGCTTTAATAAATAAAATTTTTGTTATGGACGAGAAGACCGAGTCATTCATTAAGTTAATTAGTGAATTAATAGAAAGCATTTATCATTTATAAATGGGAAGAAATTTCTAGGTATTTACCAATGAATTAAACTTGTGCACGAGGAATTTTTTTTATATATATATATATATATTATTTGGTATATTTTAATTTTTATTTAAATAAATAATTTTATCAGCATATTTACATTCATTATAAAATGTTTATGGAGCATTTATATGATTTAAGGTTGTCACGTAAAATTTTTTTAATGTATTCTCTTAATAATTAACACTTAAGGTATTTATCATTTTTTAAAATTTTAATATTTGTCACTAATTAATAAAGTGTCTTTCATTTTTATTTTATATATTAATTAAAATTTTGTATTATCTATTGTTCAACTAATAATTTTTTTTTTAAAGTAGTATAAGTGATTTAAAATTTAAATTTCGTACTTATTAAATTAGAAAAATATTAAATTTATTTTCTGTGTAATATCTAAAAGTAAGTTCCATTTCACTTATGAAATTGCAATATTACTATTGTCACAATCATTACCACTGTAGATATTATTATTATTATTATTAAGAAAGCACCATAAGAGTTGCTACACCCGTAAATTTGGACAATTTTTGAGGCACGCAACAACATGGCTTAGGTTAAACATTGGGGTACTTGTTTCTCTTAGAATTAGGTTTGCTCTGGTAGAAAGATTTGTCTCGGTTTATATTTTTGGTATAAGAGCTGTTTTTCACCAGGGTGCCAAATGAAGTAAGATATTACAAACTGAAACTGCTGGTACAAATCCTTAGATTTTTGCTCTTATTTCCTCAGTTTCTACTTGATTAGAGTGTTTTGAAAGAATTGCAGTTGCAATAAAGCTTCAAATGTTTTCTTTTTCGTGCCCACTAATCATAAAGCACCACATTTTCAATGAGATCATTTTTCAGCAGTTTCTATAATCTGTTGTATGCAGTTTCTATCCACCAAAAGAATCACAGAAAATCAAGGATTGTTCTGGCAATTGTTACATAAACTTAGAAGTTCGAGACATTTTTCTCCAGTCATCAGTGTTTAAATACGTTTTTAAGCAGTTGAGATGAACTTTACAGGTACAATTCTGGATCTCCTTACCATATATCTAGACAGTTCAATAAGAAACATGAACTTTTGACAATTCAAATGACCATGCATCCGATACCTCAAGGGCTTCTTATGCCTTGCCTATGAACTCCACATTAAACGTAAGAACTGAATCCGGAGGAATAATGCATGATCCTGCATATATAAGGAAAAGAATGCCTTCTTATTCTGTTATCCATCTATACATATATATATGCAAGCAAATAAATTTATGATAAATTTACCTCCTCTGCACCCAGCCCCTCTCATGCCATATGCCAATTCAGGAGGAATCTTCAAAACACGTTTTCCACCTAAATTAAGTTGGAGAAAGTAAATTAGCATTGTTCATGATCAAATTTCTGTAAAATATATAAGTGTATCTCATACCAGCAAGCATCGGAGGAATTCCATCACCACCTAGAATACCTTGGTCCCATCCTTTAATGACCTATAATTCAGATTCACAGAAAAAAAACTCTGTACTGCTTATCAATGCATACAATGCATTTTCTACAGGCAAAATTTTGGGTAGTGCTGCCCCATTATCCATGAAAAAAATCACCCCTCAAGTGTTTTTGTCCTCTTTTAAGTACTTGTTCTGTTCTTCTTACTCTGGCATGCTCACTGTGTTAAGTTGCAACAATATGAATTTACTTTCACTTCATTTCTCACTCCAAATTAATTTTCTCCACTTCGATTACGTGATGATTTCCTATATATTATCAGTCACTGTCAACCAAACCTAAATGTTCACTTTCCTAACCAGAAATTTTGTAGCCAATTTTCAGGAAACAAAAACTTGTAACCACCTAATTGAGTCCCACATCACTAAGTGGCGATTGGCCCTGTGGGTTAATAACCTCTCGGGCTCCCTTCCCTTTCAAACTAGGTTTTGAGGGTGAGTTCTACAGGAAGAGGTCTTTATAATTGGTTTCAGAGTGTAACACCCTTGAGGGTGGTCCTCGCCACTGAAGAAGGTGACTTGGGGGAGGCCCCCAGCTGGGAATATAAGTTGGCTCTGAAACTATGAGAAAAAAAGTCAGTCCTTAGTCAGCATCGGAAAAATACATATCAAGTTCTAAGACAGGTTATCCAATTCAAGAACTTCAGATTTAAAAATAAAAAAAAAAAAATTGTAATTTGTAACTTTATTCTCCCCCTAGAAAGAAGCACATCCGTAAAAATTGTAAATCTCCTCCTATAAAGAAGCACATCCNCTAGAAAGAAGCACATCCGTAAAAATTGTAAATCTCCTCCTATAAAGAAGCACATCCATTAGCACAAAATATTAAACGCAAACATACCTCGCCAACACCAATGCGGAAGGTCAGAGGCTTCCCTCGATCATAACTGCTATCGAAAACCGTCCCATTCTCCAGTTTTCCAACATAGTGTGCCTGTGTATTATCATTTCATTAAAAGAATCAAGCACTACTCATTAAACAATAGCTAACTTCTTCATACAACTTTAATATAAGGGTTGAAATAAGCATATTCCTTACAAAAATAGCCTCATGAACATAATTGAAATTGCACTTCTTTAATTTGTGTAATTCTTCAATTTCATATCAATTGAATACAATCTGTCAATTCTATCAAACACTCATGAACATGGAAAGGCAGATAACCATATTGTACTATCTAATTACCATTTGCACATATTATTATCACTAAACTATTTTTACGCTCCTCTGTTCTTATTCATTACCATAGAAAAGGAAAGCATATTTACATATAATTGTATTGATCACCTTAATCAGTTGTCCTTTAACAGCCTCAGGGCCAAACCCTACTACTTTATCACAGAAAGCAAGGCCTGAAGGAGCAACAGTTAGTTCACATGGAGCGTCTTCAGCTGCTGCACTGGGTCGTGTTTTCAAGAGAACATCAAGAAGGCCAAAACATAAGCTAAAGCCAATTGCTTCTCTTCTCCTGAATGGAGTTTTTGGGTTCTCATTTAACTGCAGCTTTTGCGGAGAAGAGCTTTTCTGCTGGTGGCTAAAGACTGATACCTGTGTTTGATCAATATTGCTGAGAAGAAGGCTTGTATCCACACTGGTATGTTTTGTGGGATAGCACTTCCCAACTGAAAAAGCCAGTGAACTCATCTCCACCAACCAGAAATTTGGAAGGTGTAAAACAGGATAAGTATACAACTGTTGCTCTAAGAGCAGCAGCACTTGGGAGCACAAAATATTTCCCGTCCAAAAAGAAAAATGTAATTGGGCTATCTCTGCACAACTCTAAGTGGGCCCAGAGAATTAAAAGCCCAAGTTTGGCCCAACAACCTGAAACTGAGCATGAAATTCGATAGAGATGCTTATACAGTAAACCGGCCATAAAGAAAAAGTGCACGGCACGTCACATGCTTTTGTGTCACATTCATCCAAGATCAATACAATAAAATCCTATTTGCTTCAGCAATTAATTGAAACTACTAATAGAATTTGTTATTCTACAAATAAGCGTATATATTTGACGTGATATTCCAGTGAAATTGTAGGACGAAGAGTAGTATTTTTATTAGCTGCAGATCATCAATGCAAAGGAACCTGCACAGTAACTCCAAATTATCCATTTAAGAAATGATATCAGATACTACAGAGCCACTGTAACAAAGTTACGCAGATGCCAAACAAATAAAATTGGATTGCATTATGTAAATCGGGAAATGCAGGCAAATGATATATACTTGAAATGCATTATTAAATCTTATGATTACGTTGAATAGCAGAACACAAAATTTGAAGGCTGGATTTTATGCAGCTGAGAATCGAATCCAATTGTTCTGACCACTAAATGTATCTTCCTGTTAGCTCTGGAACAGAAAGTAGTTCAAACCCTTGAAAACTGCTAAGTATAAGCAACCTGTAATTCTTCCTCCTCCATCAATATATTTTCTTCTCTCATCTTCTTAACTTATCTAAAAATAAAGAATTTTATGAACTGAAACTTAAGGATTTTAAATTAAGATCATATTAACTCCTTGAAAAAGGGTGATTGTCTAAAAGCATTAGAGCTTTAAGTTCATCCTCCAATAAATTCAAACAAGTCAAGCTCAATTAGCTACGAATGATTTTTATTGACAGACAACTACTCGTTTTGTACAACAGTTCTGATGATAAAGTGCAGCAAGATGTCAAGAGCATCAAAGATCAGGTCAGAGTAATGTCATAAGACTAGATCCCCTGGCCTTCCTAACGTTTTGGTTGAGCATTAGTTTCCTCACCCTCTCCGCTTCATCCCATTTCTCATTCAAAGCACATAAATCACAAATAAGAGTGAAAACCCCTCCATCATTCTCTGGCTTTGCCATTCTTAACACCTGCTCAATCACTCTATCAGCCATCTGAAATTGTTTATGTTCCTTACAAGCCGCCAAGAATGAACTCCAGATAAAAATATTGGGTTCAAATCCCATTGTCCTAATAACCTCGTAAGCTTCCTCCAATAACCCTGCCTTGCCGAACAAGTCAACCATGCACCCGTAATGCTGAATTCTCGGCTCCAACCCAAACTCTTCAATCATTTTGAAACACTTGCGCCCCTCGTCTACCAAACCCGTATGGGCACATGCACTAAGAATCCCGGTGAAAGTCATCTCATTAGGTTTTACTCCCATTTGTAGCATCATTTCAAACAAAGATAATGTTTCTTTGCTATCACCATGTTGTGCCAACCCACAAATCAATGCAGTCCAGGACATCACATTTCTTTCCTTCATCAGTTCAAAAACCAAAGAAGCATACTTCAAGAAACCGCACTTCGCATACATATCAACCAATGTCGTTCCCATTTCCACATTCAATTCCCACCCGCTTCTAACTATAAACCCATGGACTGATTTCCCCATCAATAAACCGATAGAACCCACATACGCACAGCCTGAAAGAACCGATCCAATGGTCATTTGTTCTGGTTTTAGCCCTTCATTCCTCAACATTTCTCGAAAAAGCCCAAAACCACGATCAAAGAAGCCACCATTCAAATATGCGGCAATAATAGCAGACCACGAAGCAACATCCCTCACGGGCATTTGTTCAAAAACATCAAACGCTTTGTTAACATTTCCACGCATAGAATACCCTTTTATCATCGTATTCCACGTGACAGTGTTTCGCTCAGGCAATTCATCGAACAGTTTACGTGCAAGCTCAAAGCAAGTAATCACGTACGAATGGAGAAGTGAGGTGGCCACATATACGTGCGAAATGAAGCCTAGTTTGAGAATATGAGAGTGTACGTGATGAATAACCGCGAGATTATGCAAATGTGTACATGATTTGAGAGTGAAGAGTATAGAGAAACTATCGATGGGAAGTGATCGGCGATGCATTAGTGAGTAAAGCTGCAAGGCTTCGTATGGTGAGGAAGCATTTTTTATTGCTGAAGCCTGTGTGCTCAAGTGTTTGATGAAATGAGAAAATGAATACATTGCTGTGGGCTTTAGATGGTGAGATAGAGTGACAAGTATGATTTTCTTTGATTTTCGTTCACTTCTATCATATAGCTTTTCGGTTTAAAAACTAGCATTTGTATTCTTTAACTATATGTATTTATGTATGTATGTATGTATCTGTGAATACTAATATTTTATTGAGTGCTACTGATTTTATTCAAGTTACAATACAACCCAAATTTTTTAACTTTAGAATCAACCCCACATCATATGTTGAATTGAAAAGAATATTTACAAAGTTCACAATTTTACTACACCCAAAATTGGCATCTTACATCACATGTAGAACTCAAATATTGATACTTCTAATTTACAATTATTATGAAATTCACTCATTGTAAGTACAAATGGGTAATTAATTGATAAATATTAATTAAATACGTTTGATAGAAATCGATCAAGTATGACAACTACAAATCTAGTTTTGGTTATTCAATTTTGTAGATAACATTTTCATTAGGATCATTGTATGTGAGAGCCGCACAAAGGACAATATCTCAACTATTTCCAATCACCTTCCACCAACATAGTTTCTCATTCCATTGATAAAACGATGAATCTCCCACAATTCAATCTACTACAATTTGAAATCTTGCATATCTAATTCTTGGATATTTTAACTCACCAAAATAAATATGGTAGTATATAAAAACAACAAAAATGCTTATAACCATTATAAAGATTCTCATAAATTTAGATTTAGATGAAAAATTGTCTTTACATAAAAGAAATAAAAAAATGTGATTGAAAATAAAAGAGAAGAATAAAAAATGTCTTTACAAAGTTAAAAGAGAATAAGAGGTTGTCAAGGTCATTTTGCGTAGCTGAGTTTGAGCAACAATAAAGTTTCAAGAAAAAAAAAAATTGAGATAGCAAGTACTTTAGTTAAGATAACTATCTAATTTAAGAGGAAAACTCATCTCTTAGTTTGGAGCTCTCAGCAAGGTTTGAGCAAACATCCAAGTTGTGCCATTATAGTAGTATAGAAAATCTTAGTAGCTCCTAGCTTGCAAATAAAGCTAATGTTCAAAAAACTTATTTAAAAATATAACAATTATGCATATATTTTTAATTATTCCATGGTTTAA
Organism: Khaya senegalensis; assembly: GCA_032402905.1. Taxonomy (NCBI): domain Eukaryota; kingdom Viridiplantae; phylum Streptophyta; class Magnoliopsida; order Sapindales; family Meliaceae; genus Khaya; species Khaya senegalensis. The sequence goes on along the minus strand of CP135550.1, from coordinate 344,663 downwards.
GTTGTGGTGTTTGTAAATTTCTCTCTAGTTATTTGTAATAGTAAAAATCATCAAATTTGTGTTTAGACATCATAGAGTTCTATCATAGTACCATATAAGTAAAAATTCGGACAATGCCATCATAGTACCATATAAAATCTTAGCATATTCCTAAATTATAAATATATTCTTAATTATTCCATGGTTCGAGCCATGATATTTGCATATTTTTATTCAATTATTTGTGTGAGTAGAAACTATCAAATTTGGACGTAGACATCATAATATCATATATGTGTTTACATTTACATTGCTTTTTATATTAAATCATATGAATTTCTTTATTAGTTTATGAATTTTGTGAGTATTTATTATTTTTTTATATTTTGTTGGAATTTTAAAGACAAAGAAATAAAAGGAGATGAGAAGCTATAGATTGGTACAAAATAAGAATTTTTCAAGAGTGCTAGCTTTGACATTTAATTGGTCTTCATAACAAAGATGAGAAATGAGCTTAAAAGATGCATTTTTAAAATTTTCCTTATTTCTTAATAATTAAGGTAACATTTCTTAAAAGAATAAGAAAACTCATTGTGGAATATATTGAAGATATATTTTGGCAATAGAAAAACAATATCACTTTTTGGGAGATAAGGGAAAATAATTTTAATTATGTTAGCATTAACAATTCAAATGGTAGTTATTAAATAGCAATAACTTTTTCTACAAAACTCTAAATCATGCCCACTTTTTTTCATTGGAAGCTAGAGATACAAAATTTTTCATTGATATCTTACTCACAATTAGATTCAAAGCGATTCAATTGTGGTAACTAAAATAATTACGATATCAAATTTTAATAAATCAAAACAATGTCAAATTCTAATTTAAAAAAAATTTATACAAATCTTACTTTGTTTAGAATTAGGAGAACCATGTCATAACTACTTCTATATAAGGAGAGTACATCATTCCCTTTAAAGATAGAATAGAGAGATTAACATACAAGTAAGGGAGGTTGCTAGAAAACGAAGAGAAAAATTGACATTCTTTAAGTTATATAACTTAAAATTTAACTTAAATATAACTTACATAGAAAACAATGTCAAATTTTCTTATCTTTATCTATTTTATTTTATATGTTTACTTTAGAACATTGACATAATGTGCAACTAAAGTTTTTCTTGGTTAAGAGTGAATTTCATAACCTTATATATAGATATTATTGACTATTTTTCATAAAACTTTCATTTTTCTCTAAGTTTGTTACATTCTTTCGATTTTATTGTTAAAAATTACTTTCTTGTTCATTTATATGCACATCTAGGTGAACATGTTAGTGATTTAATTGCTAATTTAGGATTTTTGTCTGTAATTGCTAAGATTTTTAAATAAAAGTAACAATTTATTAGTGCGATTAAGGTTCAAAGTAAAATTTCAATTTTTTGGTTTAGTTTGAAGAAGAAAAGAAAATTTAGGCAAGGAACTTATCTAGATGGGAAGTAGTTAAGGCAGTAGAGTTTGCAAATGAAGAGTGGTTAATTCTACTGAAGTAGTTGTTAACTAATTTAAGTGAAATAATGCATTTTGCTTATAAAGTTTTAATTGGCTTTAAAACTCGATATTTGTAACAGAATTGTAGACACTTGATAAAAAATAACTAAATAAAAAGAGTGAATTATTCTTTGAATTCTCATGTGTTCTTGTTCATTTTTCTTCTTGTTTTCTTGATTTCCAAAAAGATAAAAGCTTATTTTGTTTCTTAGTTATTAATTTGATATGCTTGAGATTGTTAGTTTAGAGTGAAGTATTCTTAAGTGATTTTGGTAGTTAACATCTAAAGTAACAATAAGTGGTATTAGAACCACTCAAAATCTAGGAAGAATGAGATTTTTTAAATTCTCAATTGAGAAATTCACAAATAAAAATAACTTTAACTTGTGGAAGAAGAAGATGAGGGTATATTTGGTACATGAAGGCTTAAAAGAAGCACTCATTAAAGAAAGCAATATGTCATTTAAGTTAAAGGAAGCCAAGAAGAAGGATATTAAAAAAAAAAAAAAGATTCATAATGCCCTAGTTTTATCATTTGGTAATGAAGTCTTGAGAGATGTTTCAAAGGAGAACACAACACTTAGATTACGGAACAAGCTTAAATTTAGGTATATGAGAAAGTCACTTGCACATAAATTATATATCAAGAAACAACTCTATGCATTCAATTTTGAAGAAAGGTAATCGAATCAAAGATCATCTTGATGAGTTTAACAAGATTATCTTGAATTTTGAAACAATTGATATAAAATTCAAAGATAAGGATTTTGAAGCAATTGATATAAAATTCAAAGATAAGGATTAAGCTTTAATAGTCTTAACATTCTTGCTACCAAGTTTTTAACACTTTATGGAGACATTGCTGTATAGAAGTGATGTAGTCACTATGATTGACGTTAAATTAGCCTTAAGTTTTAAAAAACTAAGTAAAAAGACTAAACAAAAGGATAGAGGAGTTGTGAAGGGATTGAGTGTAAGGGAAAGATAAGATAAGAAGCATCATAAGGGAAAAAGAGGTATAAGATCAAGTTTCAAAGGAAGGAAACTTAAATGCTTCCATTATAAAAAATAAGGCCATTTTCAAAGGGATTTTCTAGAAAGATAAACATAAAAATAAAAAGGGGGACTTGAAAAAGAAGGAAAATTTACTATAATAATTAGGGAGGACTTCAAGAATGATTTTATGTTAATTGCTTCTCATGACAAATTTAAGGGTGAGTGGGTAATGACCTTTGGATTCAATTTTCATGTGTCCTAATAAAGCATTATTCTTAACCTTAAACCTAGTTAATGGTCAAAAAATCTTAATGGGAAACAATGTGTCCTATAATATAAAGGAATATGGTTAATAAAATTCAAATTTCATGATAGTAATTGTAAGATTATTGAAGAGGTCAGATATGTTCTTGAATTGAAAAGGAATTTATTGTCATTGGGGATGTGTAATGATGTTGGTTGTACATTTAATGCAAAAAATAGAACTTTTGAAGTGTCAAAAGGATCTTTTGTTTTATTAAAGGGTTCAAAGAGGAATGGCTTGTACATCTTGTAAGAAAAAGTCATAACTGGTTAATTTAGTAATATGAGTGCCAAAGATACTAATTTAGCCATAATTTGGCATCTAAGACTTGGTAAATTAAGTAAAAAAGGTATTGAAAAGTTACGAAAACAAGGTTTGCTTGATTGTACTACATTAGGGTCATTGAAATTCTATGAGAGCTACATAATAAGGAATCATCATAAAGTCAAATTTGGTTCTGATGTACACAACACTATCTTCATTTAAACTTGTGGAGACTGGCACAAGTCATTTTTTTAAGATATGCTAGATACTTCCTTTCAATTATTGATTATTATTCAAGAAAAGCAAGTTTTTACTTTGAAGAGTAAGAATTAGGTAATGAGGAAGTTTAAGGAATGGTTAAAGTTCATTGAAAATTAAACAAACAAACATGCCAAAGCCTTGAGAATTAATAATGACCTAGAGTTTTGCAACAAAAAGTTCGATGATCTTTGCAAAGCTAAAGGCATATTTAAACATAAAATAGTCAAATTCACCCTTTAGCAAAATATGTTAGTTAAGAAGTTAAATAGGATAATCATGGAGAGAGTAAGATGTATGTTAATAAGTATTGGTTTGTCTAAATTCTCTCGAGCTAAGGCAGTTAACACCATTGCTTATTTGTTAAATAGAAATCCATTTTCTACACTAGATTTTAAAAAATCAAAAGAACTTTGTGTGTGTTATGATATAAAATATCAGGTCAATATATGGATACCAATTAAATTAGAAATAATAGCAATGTTAATTCATAAAGATAAATATATATATATATATATAAACTTAGATTTGTCTAGGCTCCGTTAAATTAATGGTTTATATCTAAACAAAAATTTTAAAATAGTATTATAAATATATGATATTTTATGTTTTTAGAGTGTACTTAAGGTTTTGCTTTAATGTATTTTCTTTTGAGAAAAGAAAAAATACAAAAAATAATCGACACTTTAAATACAGGAGCTGGCACTCCAAGTTGATTTCGATCATGTAAGTACCGTAGAGACGCAAAGGTATTTAATCTGTATTTGTAGTTTGATGAATCACCTAATATAGAGATATGGTCAAATCTATTGGGTTATATATATACATATATATATATATGTATGTATGTATGTATGTATATATAAACATCAGAATTTATCGCATAGATTTTGGTAAGCAAATAAGTTTTTTTTTTTATTTTTTTACTATACGCATATGCTGATTTAATTTCACTTGTGTTAAAGCCACTTGTAAAAAACTTCGTTGTTTTTGTTTGTATATGAATTGGTTTTAATGTGATTTGACATGTATTCTAATTGAAAACCTAGTCATTTTTCTTTGAATATGATTATGTTTTGATTTAATTTTGCATGTTTAATGTGATTAAACAAATGCTAAATTTTGGTTACTAATATTGATATATATTCTGGTCGTATTGTACTGGAAAGTATAGAGCATAAATTCTACAACATGTTTAGTTGATAAAACTAAGTAGTATGTAAGGTAGGTAAATCTGTTTACCTTTTTAAAGCTCTACCCTGAACCCTGCAAGGGTGTTGCCCCTTATCCCCACTCATTGACCAGCTAGCAAGATTGCTGGTGCATTAGCGTGAAATTATATTTAGAACCCTAATTTATACTTTAAATGATCAATATAATATGATTCTATATTTTATGAATATATGCTTTATTAAGTATAGTGTATGAATATGTATTTTATTAAGTATGGTGTATAATTATGGCTAAAAGACCAATGTGATTGGATTAATAAATGGTTGCAAATTTTTGAAATAATATGGCCTATATGTTTGCCTTTCTTTATTAATTTCTTATTGTATATTCTTTTCTCATCTAATTCCTCTTGAATTTAACTTGAGGATTATTTTATATTATGTAATAGATTTAGAAATAGAATATCTACGATTTATAGAGATAAAGAAATGGCGACCATGCATAGATCCCTAAGGAATGGAAGGCATTTGATGAAATTGCAATTAACTACATTTAATAAAGTTGTATTTACACTTAAGTTGACTTGTCAATTATTCTATTAACTTGGGAGTATCAATGTAGAATGGGTTATAATTATGTCACATTTACTTTCTTGTTTATATATGAGATGCATGATATAAGAATATTTGATTAAATATATATATGAAAAGCATGTCACATAAATTTTATTAAACCAATGTATGAGATACATAATAAATGATAAAATCGGAAGATTTTTTTAAAAATAAAAAAAATCTCTAATAAATAAAATATTAAGTTATGTTTTCCAATGAATAGCACTCATTAAGGCCTCGATTGGCTATGTGTGTGCTTATCAAAATATGGTACTATATTAATCTTGGTGAAATGCGATAGAATAATAGTAAAATTTAAATTGTTACTCATTGGGTCAAACTTAACTAGGTCATCTTAATAGGATTGAGAACCTAGAGGCAATAAGTTGGGTTTACTCTATTAGATGGACTAGAATAAGTGTTGTTTATCTAATATCTAAGAATTGCATATGATCTAATAGCTAAATTTTGGACGATCAATCAAAGTTAACTCAAGAGAAGGTAAAATATGGATATTGGCTTACTAGAAAATTCTAGTATAAAATTTTCTGAATTAATAATGAGAGTTATTAATTTGAAGAAAAATAATGAGAGTATAAGTTAATTAAAACTTGATTAAATGAATTAATGCATGATACTTATTTTGTATGTTTTGTTGTAGATTATTATTATCGCATTGAATAATAAAAACACATTATCATTAAGATCAGTTTTTGAGAAGGACAAATTGAATGAGATAAACTTCCTTGATTGGTATAGAAACTTGAGGATAGTTCTCAAGTTAAAAAAAAAAATTTATGTTCTAGAGCAACTCATACTTGAGTTACCTACTGTTAATGCCCTATGATTAAAAGAGATACTTATAAGAAGTATCAAGATGATGTTTTAGACATTAGTTGTCTCATGTTAACTATGATGATATTAAATCTTTAAAAGCAATATGAGAAAATATAGGTATTTGATATAATCGAACACCTTTAAAAACTCTATCAAAAGTAGACACGTTAAGAGAAGTACGATGTCTCTAAATCCTTAGTTCAGTTCAAAATGTCAGAAAGAACCTCAGTTGGTACTCATGTACTCAAAATGATTGAATATATCGAAAACTTAGAAAGATTGGGTTTTCTTTTGGACTAACAGTTATTCATTGATGTTATTTTTGCAATCGTTGCCAGATAGCCACAGTTAATTCGTTTATAACTTACTCCTTCTACTACACTATAGTAGAATGGTGTATCTAAAAAGAGAAATGAAACCTTATTAGATATAGTTTGTTTTATAATGAGTCATGTAGATCTTCTAATTTTTTTCAGAGGACATGCTCTAAAAATAGTTATGTTTACACTGAACCATATTTTATTTAAATTAGTTCAAAAAATTTCATATGAAATATAGACTGGTAAGCATCTCAATTTATAATTTTTAATGAAAATTTAGAGTTATGAAACTTATGTAAGATTTTAAATCTTTGAAAAACTTATACCCAAATTTGAAGAATATTTTTTTGTGAAATATTTAAAAGAAACCAAAAGATACTATTTTTATAAATTCATCGAATATAAAGTGCTTATTACTTTAATTGATATTTTTCTAAAGAGAGAATTCATCTCAAAAAAGACCACTGGGAATAAAATAAAACTCGAAGAAGTTTAAGATTCATAAGAAAAAGTTACAACATAGATGAAACTTAGGCAGAGTTTACAAGTGGTTTTGGAACAAGAATTTGCTACTATAATATAATCCTTGCATAGGTTTAGTAGAACACTTCATGAGTTAAAAAGATATGAATTTCTTATTACTTAACATTGTGATGTGTTGTTTATGGATTAAGATGAACCTACAACCTATTAAAAAAAGATAACGAGCCTATATTCTGAGAAATGACTTGAAGCCATGAAATTTGAGATGGAATTCATGTATGCTAACTAAGTATGGATCTTGGTTGATCTACTTAAAAGAGTAAACCATTGGGTGTAAGTGGGTCTTTAAGAATAAGACGGACATAGATAGTAATATACATACATTTAAGGGGTGATTGGTCGCTAATGATTTTAAACAAATTCATGGTATTAATTATGATGAACTTTTTCTCTAGTTGCCATACTTACATTCATTTAGATTTTGCTTGTAATAATTGCATTCTATAACTATGAAATTTGGCAAATAGATGTTAAAACTACATTTTTTAATAGAAATCTTTTATAGAATACATGTATGACATAATCTGAAGGTTTTGTCACTCCAAAGAATGTTAGACTAGTTTACAAACTACAGAGATCTATTTATAGATTGAAGCAAATTTCTAGAAGTTAAAATTTTCATTTTGATAATGTAATCAAAGAGTTTGGTTTTACTAAAAATAAAGATGACTATTATGTGTACTAAAAGGTTAGTAGAAGCAATGTTATCTCCCCAATATTATATATAGATGACATACTACTTATTGAAAACGACATCTCTATTTTACAATTTGTAAAAATATAGTTAAAAAAAAATACATCAATTAAGGACTTAAGTGTAGCTAACTATGTATTAGGAATTATGATCTATATAGATAGATTAAGAAGATTGCTTGGCCTAAGTTAGAGTACTTATATAGATAAACTGTTAAAAAGGTTTAACCTATAGGAATCTAAGAAAAGATTTTCACCCATGTCACATGGAATAAATCTCTCTAAGAACTAATATTTTATGACATAAGAAAAGAGACATTATATAAGTGAGATTTCTTATACATCTACTATAAGATCTATCATATATGCCATGTTTTGTACTTGTCCTAATGTTTCGTATGTTTTGAGCATGACAAGCAAATATCAAGCAGATTTATGTGTTTAATATTCTACAATTCTATTACTGTGATATTTACTAAATATGCTTGTATTATGTATCTTTGGTTATGATATCTAAGCTTCCTCTCTTCATTCTTTGATCTAACTAATTTTAAATTGGTTTATATAGATATTATGGTCCTACTAAATTAATTTAAAGTGACTTAAGGTTGTTTGGGGGGAACTATAACTAAAATGTATAATTTTAAGGCTCCTAAACATACTTTGATGTTTTAGCTATAACTTTAACTATAAATCTTGAATTAAAACGATTATTAATGCATTGAAAGCGAACAAAGAGAGTTATATTTCTATGTTAAACATTTTCTAAACACTTTATAAATTATGAGCAAAATATGATCGAAATAGGTAAAGACAGCAAGTTCATTACTATAGGTTCAAGCCCATCGCAAAAACTATATAAAGCTTCACTATTCCTTATTTTCTTTGTTCTCTTCTCTATTCTAACCCTAAGTTATGATTTGTCACTTAAAAACACCCCATTCAAGGCTTAATTACTTATTAGTCTTGTAAGATTCAAGCTTTAAGAGTTTTAAGGCATAATTTTCTCTTTAATTCTTTTATTAATTTTTTTATTTTGATTGAGTTTTAAAAATGAATTTTATGCATTTTATGATTTAAGCTAGATTGACAGATTATAATACTTGTTTATGAAGAGTTGTGTGTTATTAGAGAAATATTGAAACATTGAAAACCCTTGAAATAATTGAATCTTATAAAACTCAAAATTTAGGAGCTTAGTGAATAGTATATACATTTTTGGTCATATTTTGAGTTTTAGAATTTGAATTGAAACACTATAAAGTTTTATATAAACTAGAGACATTAAAGAATAATAGATCCAAATATAAGCATAAGATTTTAGAGGAAGAATTCCCAGTAAATTTTTAAAGTTAGGCTATTCTATAAAGGCATGCAAGCCAGACAATAGATAAAGAATGCATTATAACTTTAGTTAAAATTATCAAAATTTTAAACTATTTATTTTGTAAAAAATTAGACATGTTTAACTATCTAACGGTATATATATGTATATATATATATATATATCATATATAAGGACTAAGAAGAAAAATTGCAAACTCATTCATTATTTAACGAAATTGTCATGTTTCAATTGTTATATACTTTCTGCAGGATCCTCTATTGCAAACAGACTACCAAGGGACTTAAATAACATAATGAGTAGATAAATTCAATTTTGAATGATTATACTTGATTTGCTTTTTTTACAAGTTAATTTTATGTAAAAGCTCATTGGGTTGAATTAATATTTCATGATTTTGATTTGTAACATATATCCTTGATGAAATTTATTTGAGAAGTATGTATTTGATTTAGTGAATGATGTAATTATTTTACCTTAAGCATTGTTAATTTCATAATAATTTAAAGTTGATTTGTATGGATTTGTTTTGAACCTGAATATGATGAGTGTGATTTAATCAAGCATTCTTTATATTTATGTGTTTTTGAAAATTATAGTTATAAAATTTGGCTTGAATTTCTATTTTCAATTCCAACTAGCTAAGAGCCATAAGGAAGAAGCATACATGCCCTGTTTGCACATTTTGATATATGTGTGTGTGAAGGTACCAGTACATAGTGAGAAGTAGGAGCGAAGGGAGATATGATATTTAACATTTGATATCTATATATTTGTATATATATTTCTGATATGTCTAATTTTCTAAAAAAGTGATTTATAATTTTACGAAAGGCATGCAGTTGTTACAATGAAATGTTATGATATTCAAAAAAATTCTTTAACTGTTTTATGAAATCTTGATTTTATACCTTTATGTTTAAGAAAAAATTTACTAATTAAGTCAAAATTTTCATTTTCAATATTTACTCACTGAGTTTTTTAAAAACTCACCCTCCAATTATACCTTTCAGTTTTGCAGGATCCAACAATTAAATTAGCACTTGTGAGGACTTTGGGAGGAGCACTAGGATGCTATGATGTACTTGCAGACATGTAGTGATCTTTATTTTTGCATAGGTCCATTTGGTTTGTGTATTGAGGCCTAACACCCAATAATGTGTATGATTATATATTATAGATTATAAAATCACTATAGCGCATTGTGGCCTAGAACTGTGGCCTTAGGGTCTCTGTCTATTGTGTATGTGTATTGGTACTATAACGCACCTTGGCATAAAGTTGTGGCCTTAGACTTTCTGACTATTGTTAACTTCACAATTTTTCACCATTTTCATAGTATATGCATGTGAGTTTTGTTTATATAATTTGTATTTATTTAAGTTTAATATTTATATGTTTAGGTCTACATACAAGTTTGTTTGAGGTTTATGGAGGTGGGATTTCCTCACCTCCATGCTAGTTATAATCCCAAATTTTTAAGGTGTGACAAAGTGAGTGTCGTTAAACAATTGCCAAGAATATCTTTAAGTACTTGAGAAAAATTAAAGATACATTCTTAATATATGGGAGGTGAGAAAGAGCTCATTGTAAAAAGTTACATTATGTTAGTTTCCAAACCGATAAGAATGACTCTTAATCAGAATCAAGTTTTGTGTTTTGCCTAAATAATAATGCTGTAAGTTGAAAGATTCAAAGAAAGTAACAGTAACTGATTCTATAATAGAGGTTAAGTGTATTGTTGCCTCAAATGCAGCTATAGAAGTTGTTTGAATCAAGAAGTTTGTTATTGAATTACTGGTTGTCCCAAGCCTTTTAGATACAATAGAGCTCTATTTTCATAACAAAAGGGTTATTGCATAGGTAAAACAACCTAGATCTCAGCAATAATCCAAACATATAGTTCGACACTTTCATCTTATTTGAAAGATTATTGAGAGAAAAGATATGAAGATATGAAGATATGCAGAGTACCAATATATGCTAACATTATCGATTTAGTGATGAAACTTCTGACACAGTAGATACATAATTATAACACTAGATTCTTAGGTATTAGATACATAGGATATTTGATTTATTACAAGTGGGAGATTGTTGGCCTATACCTTAAGTCCAATAGTTTTTTTTTAGATATTCAATATATTTATTTCATATGTATCATGATATTGTCGATTTATATATTATTTATTATTTTATTATTATATAGTTGTGTATTTAATAAATATAATAATACCTTAAAATAATAGGTTCAATTAATTAAACACTATTCTTAAATATTTTTAGTTAAACATGATTATGAGTAGAACAATAATAATACATAGAAACTAGTATGTATAGTGATTGATGATGATATATTATGTGTTATGATATGAGATATCAAGTTAATACATGAATACTACTCAACCAATTTACTATGAGAACATAATATGGACATTATATGAGTATCGTAAACGATTCTCATGGTAATAGGGATATATAATTTTTGGACTTGACATCACCATAATTTCTAACATTGAGAATGACATATTTGATATTTTTAAATATTATTTGTCACAAGATAAATTATAAAGAAAATAATCAGATATGTCATAATTTGTGTAAAGGGATGTATGTGATCAAAATAAGATTTGTCCCCCTTATATAATATGAGTGATATTTTAAATATTTTAATTGAGTGAAATTATAAAATACATGACTGTACTCAAATAAATCAATATGTGATATTGATTTTATTTGTTAGAATAAGTATACTTAAGATATCAAAAAAATATAAAATTAAACTATATGAGGATGATATATTCCATGCCTTATATTCAATTGAGATATTTAAAACAAATGGATTAAATTACATAGTAATATTAGTCAAGAATAAGATGATGTCGAATCACTAATATTTTTATCATTTACATAGTTGTGATGTATTGTTAAATACTAAACACTGGTTGTGGTATAAAAATTAGATTTTAGTGTTATTACTAATATTATGAAAATTTATTGGGTTGGACATTATGATAAAAAATAATAGTAATATTAATATATAAAAATATAGATATTTCTAAATTTGTGTAGGACTCGATAAGTTATTTAAGTATTAAATTTGAATAAGCGTGTGATGTAAATATTGAACTAAATTTATTAGTATATACTTTACTAAATATATTAATTTTAAAAAAAACCCAACGTAATAGTTTATGTGTAAACCAAAATTTTAAAATAATATTATAAATATATAATATTTTACATTTTTAGGGTGTGCCTAGAGTTTTACTTTTTTATACTCTCTTTTAACAAAAAAAAAGTATAAAAAGTAATCAATACTTTAAACACAGGAGTTAACACCCTAAGTTGATTCCTGATCATGTAGATACCGTAAAAACGCAGAAACATTCAATTTATATTTGTGATTTAACCAATCATCAAATATAAAGGTATGACTAAATCTGTTGTGTTATATATATATATATATATACACACATATAAAATATTAGAGTTTATTGCATGGATCCTTTTAAGCAAAACAATTTTTTTTTTTATTTTTTTTACTGTATATATGTTATGGTTTGCTTTTAGTTTGGTCTAGTCATCCACCTAATTTAATCCATTTGAAAGTATTTGGGTGCACAACTTATACACACACATAATAAAAAAAAAAGGGCTAAACACAACTATTAAAGGCATTTTTGTAGGATATCTCTAAGGAAACTAAAGGGTATAAACTATGGTTTAATGATGGTAAGGATTGGTCAACAGATGCATTATCAATAAAGATATTAAATTGCTTGAAGAAGAATTGGTCAAGAAAAAAAGTAATACTAACTTTGAAGTTAGTATAAAAGAAACAAGCAAAAATATATTAGAGTTTTATGTACAGATTATTGAATAGGAAGGAAAACTTAAGAATACTAAAGCACTAGAAGTTTAATCTGAAGAGATTAAAGTAAGCAATTATGAATTGGTAAGGGACAAAGCCAAGAGAAAAATAAAGCCACTTATTAGATATGGATACACTGATTTGATAGCATATGCTTTAAACATAGTAGTTTAGTTTGTAATTTTGAACCTTTTTCATTCACAGAGTCCATAAATTCACCTGAAGTTAAGTAATGGTATACTACCATCGTTAAAGAAATGAATTCCTTATATAAGAATAATAAATAAAAACTTATAGCTAAGCTAATTGGCAAAAAGATAGTTGATTATAAGTGGATTTTTAAAAAGGAAAGAGGGTTTATTAAACACTTAATTTGGAGATGCACAAGAGTCAAGAGGTTTAAATCTTATCTCTTAGACATTATGGCACAAAAAAACTTAAAGACAAAGTGCTCTCTTGACAGATTGAGACGGGGGAATGAAGCATGAGCATGACCGACTGTGCACAGGTTTTGGTGACAAAAAGATGTCATATGACATAATGCTAGTAGACTGACTAGCTAACATACACTTAATGGGCTCGTAACATGATATATAGCATAAAAGGTATAGATGGTAGAGATGCAGAGCTAGACTGTACAAAAGGTGGTTAATAGAGAAAGATATAGGTGAGATTAATCACAGACTTAGAGTTGGAAGACTTAAGATAATGAGAACTTAGAAAGGCCCTATACAATGCACTCATCTTACGTAGGGTCTATGGGATTCAAAGAGATTTTATCTTGATGAAAGATAAAGATAAGATTAGTCTTCCTAAAAGATTTGATTGATTTTGAATCTTAAAAATATGGATAAAGTGAGAGTCTTAGATAACTTCTTTAATAAGCATTGGATATGGTCAAACTACAAGGTGGCAAGATATGAGTGGCAAGATAGTTCTAAACAACCAAGGATGTTAGTTATGCCTTAAACTTTTAAATAGTATAGTTTAGAGTTCAAATAACACAAAGAAATTCTGAGGAATTTACTGAGGTGAATTTTTGAAAATATTAGAATGTATTCATTTTCTTGAAGAGAAATAAGAAAAAGGTTGAAAGGTGTTGTCTTAGTAAATATTGTGTGTTCTTTTGTGCAAAGAAAAAGAAAAGAAGGAAACCTCCTAATTGCAAAAAGTTTTGAAGTTGCTAGCGAAGTTTCTTAGAGCCACACAGGGTTACCACATAACAAAAGTCCTCTATGACAATAGGATTATAAGTAGAGCTTTGAAATTCAAAGCAAGATTAGGAGAAAGGGGTTTCCATAAAAAGAAGGTATTGACTTCATTAAGGTTTTTGCATCAATGGTAAGGTATATCTCAATTAAGATTTTGCTTTGATTTGTTACTATGTTAGATCTCGAGTCGGAACAAATAGATGTTAAAACTACATTTCTTCATAGAAATCTAAAGAAAGAAATTTACATGTCTTAACCTTAAGGATTTGTAAAGAAAGATGTTAAGAATAAGGTTTGTCTTCTGAGAAAGTTTTTATATAGAATCAAATAGTCTTTAAAATAATGGTGTCTCAAATTTGACAATTTTATACAATCTTCAAGATAGTTGCGTCTCAGATTTAACAAATTTATGTTAAGTAAAAGATTCAACAAAAGTAAGTATGCTAACTGTGTATATTTCAGAGGTTAAAATCTAAAAAAGAATGTCTATCTATTTATCTATGTAGATGAAATTTTAATTATTGGAAAGGATATAAGTAAGATTGATGAATTGAAATATTAATGAAGTATTGAATTCAAGATAAAGATTATAAAGGTAGTTAAAAAAATTTTGGGCATAGAGATAATGAGAAATAGGAAAGAAAGGCTATTGTATCTATCTCAGAAAACTTATCTTCAAAAGATTTTGAAAAGGTTTAAGATGAAGGATACTAAGATAGTTAAATTGCCTATTACAACTCATTTTAACTTATTAGTTGAACAATCACCTTTAATTAAGAATGAGATGAACTTTATGAAGAAATTATTGTATGCAAATACTGTAGGAAGCATATTTATGCAGTGGGTTGCTCTAAATTTGATTTAGCATTTATATTGAGTATTATAAGTAAATTTATAGAGAATCTTGGTAAATGCCACTAGAAATCTATAAAGTTGACGTTGAGATACATCAAAGGTAGCTTGAAATGTAAGCTAGTCTAAGAGAGATCAATTAATTACAAAGAGTAATTTATGAATATACAGATGTTTATTTTACTACTAATTGGAACAAAAGAGTGTCATTGATTAGATTCATGTTTACTCTTTATAACTGTGTGGTTAGTTAAAAGTCTTCACTTTAGCATGTAGTTGATTTGTCAACATATGAAGTTGAATATATGGCTTTAACAAAGGTAGTTAAGGAGGTAGTGTGGTTGAAAGGCATGGCTACTAAGTTTGGAGTAGAACTCGAGTGTCAACTTATTTTATGATAGCTAGAGTGCTATCTCACTGCTAAAACATTAAACACATCATGAGAGGACTAAACACATTAATGTGAAATGTCATTATATTAGAGATGTGATTTCAAGAGGAGATGTGAAGATTTTGAAGGATTATACTTATAAAAATTCAATAGATGTTTTTACCAAAATATTTCTAAGTAAAAAGTTTGAATATTATTTGTAGATACTAGGGATGAATTCTAGAAAAAATTAAAGTGTTCATGTTGAAGTTGAAGTTTATGAATAAAAAAAAGTTTTGAAGTTGTTTGAATTTTAATTAAGGTAGAGATTTGTTAGTGTAATTAAAGTTCAAAGTTAATTTTTGATTTTTCGTTTTAGTTTGAAAAAGAAATGAAGCCGTTGGCAATGAGCTGAGCTAGATAGGAATTAGTTAAAGACAGTTGAGTTGGCAAATGAAGAGTGGTTAATTCTATTGAAGTAGTTGTTAATTGATTTATGTGAAATGAGTGTTTTGCTTATGAAGTTTTAGTTGATTTTAAAATCCAATATCTATAATAGAATTATAGACACTTGATAAAAAAACGGCTGAATAAAAAGAGAGAATTATTCTTTACATTGTCATGTGTTCTTGTTCATTTTTTATCTTGTTTTCTTGATTTCCAGACAGATTAAAACTTATTTTCTTTCTTAGTTATTCATTTGATATGCTTGAAATTGTTAGTTTAGAGTGAAGTATTCTTGAGTGATATTGGTGGTTAAGATATGAAGCAACAACATTTTTATCCAAATATATGTTATTTGACATATTTAATAAAGTATTTAGTAACATAATTAATTTAAATTTATTAATAAAAATAGCTATTTTCAATAATCTTTCTTAAAGTTAATGGTCGAGGGGTCCACAAAATTCTTTGACATTCTTGTTGATCAAAATAATCGAGTTCAAATCCTATTAGAATAGAGGTGGAACATAAGCCCACTAAAATTTCAATTCTTTGTTATATATATATATATATATATATATATATATATATATGAGAGAAGGAAAGAGAGGGCATATAACAAAGAATCTCAATAGGGATTTTGGCTATATGTGCTAATACATCTAACTTGCATAATGGCATCGTACAAGGTACAATAAATTGTGCAAAATATCAAGAAGAATAAGTAAAATAGTTTTGGTAATGGGCAAGCAAACTATATATTTGAAGAGTTTTGTTTAATGGAGCTGACATTAATGAAACTAGCATGCTTCATTAATTTATTTGGAATATCTCTTTGTTATTCCTTGTTAAAGTAAGTTAATCTTACTACTTATCTTATTTAAGAAGTATTAACCAAGCTCTGTTTGTTTCCTTTTATATTAATTCATAATTGCTGAATTTAGCTATTTTAGATAATTAAATATGTTTGTTGTTTTAATTTAACTAAATTTTTATACATTTATTTTAAAGAAAAAGTAATTTTTTTATTTTTTAATGAAAAAAGTTTTTAAGTAAATTAATTGATCTCTTCTAAAAAATACTCATACTTATTTACTTTATTTACATCACAACCTATATAAAAACTATTAATTGTTTTAAATACATTTGTTTAGTCGACCCTCACTCTTTCTTAAATTTATTTATCAAAATTTGCAATCAAAATATTCTTACGAAAATTTGTATATTTATATAGTCTTATATTTACTTAAATATAATTTTGATGATGAGCTGCATGGTCTATGGTATTTAATATACTAAAGTAGCATGATTACTATTTTTTTTTTTAACATTTAATTCTAGATTAGATTTATTAAAATTGTCTTACAAATTAATATATATTTACTTTTCACATAACATCATAAATTAGAATAAATTTTGCATTAATAAAGAGTTTGTTTACATGTATAAGTGAAAATTTTTGCTTGATCATTTTTAAGATATTTTATTATTTATTTAATATTTAAATTTTATAAGAGTATAAATATAAAAATATTAATTTTTAAATATTTTTTATATAAAGAATAAACAATTTAATATATACTCATATTTATATTCAGACATTCAAATTTATCTATATTTTAAAATAAGTAATATTTCAATTAAAAAAACAAACATTCTCTAGGTGTGTACTTATTTCATATTAGCTCTCCTTAAAATTGGCACTTTTATTAGTGGGCTTAAAGTAATGCCATGTAGTTTCATTATTTCTTATTTAGTCATATGTATTTTGTTCTGTATTATGTGCTATTCTTAACTTATTTAACCTTTCCATGTATGCAACTTTTGATATTTCAAGATTGTGAGAAATTCTCTAGGGTTTTTTTTTTTTTTTTTTTTTTTTTAGGTTAAATTATAATTATAACTTAACCTAAAATTTTCATCGAAAGAGTAGTGTTAAAATTATTTCCTTCAAATACTCCCTCAATGAAAATTCGTTGAGAGAAATAATTTTAACACTTGATTTACTTGATAAAAATTTGTCGATAGAGATAATTTTAATATTTAGCTTCTTTGATAAAATTTGTCTATAGAGTACCATTATCACTCTCTTCGCAAACTCTATTATAAATTTTATTTAAAAATTCATCAAATCACATCCAAAATAAATAAATCAGGCATATAAATTTGCCTCAATTAGTTTCTAAAGTTTTTACATGCATTAACAAAACATAAATAAATGGAAGGGATTTTACCAAAATAATTTTCTTAAAATTTGTGACAATTTTACTTTATGATAAATTATGTGAAAAAACAGACTTACCTCTCCTCGAAACCTAAATTGACTAATTAAAAAATACATATATCCCTAATTTATTTATTTTTTTATAATTAAACTCTAATTTATTTATCCTTATTTAATTTTTTTAATTCTTGAATTTATTTATATTAAGTACTAATTTATATTCAAAATTTTTAATAATATAAAATTTTAATTAATTTAAAATAAATATGATTAATTTATTATCATATTATTTAAAAAATAATTAAAATTAAACTCTTAAAATTATACAATAAGATTATTGTAGTATACAAATGCTCTTTATAAAAAAAAAAATTAGAACATTTTATAAGTATTAATTAACAATATTTGAAAATTCATGTAGCAAAGTTATTTTCTTAATATAGATTATGAATTTTATATGAAATAGTAAATAATTTTAAATTAATTTGTTACAGAATTAATATATATAGATATATAAAATATTATTTTATTTATTTTATAAAATACATATAACAAGTTTTAAGAATTATAAGGTTAAATATATGATTTTATTTATAAAGAATAGAAAAATTAATTTAGAATTAAAGAAAAAGAGAGCGTATTTTTTTTTATAAAATTTACCATGAAATAAAATTATCAAAAATCTCAGTAGAAATATATGATAAAGTCCTATAAATCAAATGACAATATAAATAAGATGTATTACACTTGAGTTTTATTATTTTGTAAAGAAGTAATTAATATATTTGTGTGTTTGATAGAAATACAAAAATAAAAGTCATGAGCAATTTCATCAAAATATAGAATATTTTACCTCAAATATAGCAAAATTCTCTTATCATATCAAGATCATACTATTTCCATTATTTTCACCCATTCTTTTCTCAACAACATTATTGTTCAACTTCTTTGTTATTTATAAACTTCTTGTTGTTATTGTTGTTGATGATGTTATTGTTATTATTATTTCTGTTGCTTTTGATTTTATAAATGATATAAGAGTGATCCTATAAAAATGTAGCTTGTAGAAGAAGTATATGTTAGATTAAGTTTTATTCTTTTATCATCTTCCCTTTATTTGACACGAGATCTTGATTGATATTGTGAAAAGATCATGTTTCATGGTATCTTAAAATGTGGATTTATGTAACCAATGTTGCATTGCCATTGTTATAACAATTTCATTAAGTTATATATATCAATATTAATATTATTATTACAAGTTTCAAGTATCAATGTTTCTTTTTTCATATGGGAAAATGATCTGAAAATTTCTTCTCAACTAATTTATATATTATAGCTAGCCTACAAAATTTAATTATAAGATGATGACAACATATAAATTGACTATACATTCTCCCATGCATTTTGTTGTTTTACTCATTTTATCTTTAATTATCATTAACTAACTTACAATATGTTCAATTTATAGTATTGTTTGGTAGGTGAAAGTAACATAATTCTAATTTAGAAGAAAACTTTAAGTAGAATCATTATGTATTAATTTTAAATTTGCGAATTGTACCGTAACAATCACAAAAAAAAAAAAAATAATAAATACAACAAAATTTTATAAAATAATGAAAAAAAATGATTATATGATACATCTTTCTTACTTGTAATTTGTTCCATCTTCCAGTGAATGAGAGAATTTAACTTTAGTCTCTACACTTATATAAAATTAGAATTTGATCAATATGTTTGACACTATGTTACAAAACACTTCATTGGTTCATCCATCATTCACTTTAGTCAACTTTATTTTGTTTTTGCAAAACTTTCTGTTAATTTTCTTTCATTAAATTCAATAAAAAAATACTTTGAATTTACTAAAATTTTATCATATTTGAGCCTCTTTTATCCTTGATTGCTAGAAATAAAATCATTATTTCATAGATTAAAAAAAAAAAAAAGAAGTTAAGGATATTATTGAAGCACTGATTTAGTAATAATTAGTGGTGTATGATAATGTTGTCTTAATTTTTATTTGATAAAAAAATAATTTAATAAATTTTATTAAATTATTTCACTATCCTTCGCCTGATTTTAACATACTTTAGTTCTGGGAATTAAAGTGATAGAATAGTTAAAACGATAATAATATTTATAATACAGCGTCAAATTTATTGACTCAAGTATAATTTCATAAAAGATTGGAACCTAAAATGAAATTCTCCCTCCAAACGTGAGAAATCAAATGACGGGAAATTCTAGTGTAATATTAGGAAGCAATAGCAACACAAGTCAAGTAAAATTATTTTCAAAGTAGACTAAGGTCTTTGCTACATACATATAATATGATTGGCATTTGTTTTTCATACACACATAATTTGTTTGTCGGTTTGAAGTGTAAGCTTTGATTATTCACTTGAACACTTCATCTATATATCTAAGCTACCTAGCCTAATTAATATTAATTTTTACCTTTTATGAATTTCCACGAGACTCAATTATTATTATTATTATTATGTGATATGAATACGCTAAATACTTAAAAATTGATTTCCTAATGAACAACACAACCATCCATGCATGCATGCATGCAAGCCAGTTAGCTAGCTATGGTAGATATATCACCTCAAGGAGATCCTATCAACAAACTTACTTTATAAGATTTTGAACTTTAATATAGATTTTAAAAAAATAATAATAATAATTTTCAAAAATAATATTTTAATAGTATCACCGTACATTTTAAAATAAGTCAGTCACTTGCTTCAACCACTTATGTTATATATTAATAGTTTTAGTTTTAATTTTAGTTTTAGTAGTAATAAATTATCGTATTAAAAAGAGTGTACACAATTTTGTAAAAATAAAGCATGTAGGAATATATATTGTATACGTACAAGAAATTAAACGCACACCTACCCACCCACCCACGTGATCCGCACGGTTGCTGAAAGAGAAAGAGAAGGAAAATGTACTCTCTGTTGTTGGAGAGTATTTAAAAGAAGATTAATAATTGCCTTGATCATAATGTATACAATTATTAACAACCCCATCGATCATATAAACAAATAATAATAATAATAATAATAATAATAATAATAATAATAATAATAANAACAAATAATAATAATAATAATAATAATAATAATAATAATAATAATAATAATAATAATAATAATAATAGGAAAGGGAGAGATAATACCAAAGCCACAAACACACACATATGAAAATAAAAAATACGGATTAGTACCTGAATTTTAGTAAAATATCAAATAAAAACATAACTTAATCATTTTTAATGGATAGATTTCTAATGTTATTAAACATTCTTAACTTTGGAAATTTTTGAAATGCACAAACTATAGAACTTAAATTGAGATATTTATCCTTTATTTTTGGAAAAAAAAAATAAAATTACAATTTATACTTCTAAATACTTTGAAAGTTATTAAGATTTAATGACATTATTTATGGGTACTCATTCGATTAAAAAAAAAGAGTTTATTTTAATTTGTTGTTTGGTCAAAATTGAAGGATGTATCGGTTAACATACCATATAAAAATAGAAAGAGAGAGAGAGAGAGAGTGTTTGTTTGTTGCAGTACAAGAAAAGAAAACAAAGCCTATTGCTTGACTAGGGACATAAACAAAAAGAGAGAGAAAGAAAGAAAGAAAGAAAGATGCATTGAGATATATTTGAGATGATGAATAATAAATAAGAGACATTGATTGCTCGACAAGTGGGGATAATAATCAAGTTTGTTCGGCTTTTTAACATTTTTTTATTTAATAATTACAATATGTAGACGGCAAGATCATGATCATATCAACTGTCGGTAGCATTTGTTTATGGTTGATAATGCCATTAAATTTTAAACCTACAGTCAGTCAAAAGTGCCTAGGAGCGTTGTATGTATATATATGTTATAATTCTCCAGCTTTCCTTTTCTGGTTTTTTTTTTTTTTTTTAAAAATATATATATATATTCTTTTAATCTTTTTATTGTAATTCATAACAGTTGGAATTATGTTTAAAAATAGAAAATATATATATATATATATATAATAAGAAGTCGAATTTTTTATGCAAAAGAAATCGTACTCTTATTGTCTTCATCCTTCTAATTTTAGTGTGTTGTGTGGGTTCCTTCTAATACATATAAAAAGTGGTGGATTGGCAGGAAGTGACACTTGGCATTTGCCTGTATGTGAAATTAATTAATGGAATTTAATACTACTAAGTCTAGGGAAAGATTTCACTTTTGCCGTCATTCGTGATGATTGAGAGTGAAACTAGAAATTGACATTTTGTAAAAAGGGGGTTTAAATTTTATAATAATAATAAAAGTCTGTGCGCTTTAATTTTGTCACGGCTTTGTTGCTTCGCTTTTCCACGTGATTTTCTCTTCACAAATAACAGAAAACACAAACCGGGGGGAAAAGAAAAAAAAAAAATATCATGACAGCAGACATCTTCCAATCATCACCGTCTTCGTTGACATCAAGAAAACAAATTGACGCCTTGAAGCAACCGTTAGAGTGAAGAAAAGAAAACAAATTGGCTATTTATTTATTTATTTATGTGTTCTTTTTTCATTAATTAAAAATAATAATTATTTTTTTTATATTTATACATAATTTGCCTATTAAGTCAATTATTTTATAAATAAACTCACAATATGAGAATAGTTTATGCATAGAGACTTCTTCTCTTTTGCTGACTTTATTCTAAATTGTACTGTAATCAAGGTAATAATTAGAGAAGATTAATGTCAACTTGTATCAAGTCAGCATTTTAAAAAGCTCAGCATTCTAGAAGAGAGAGAGAGAGAGAGAGAGAGAGAGAGAGAGCTATTCAATTGTCTAAAGAGCTTTAATTTGCATGTTGAAATTCGATGCAAGAAATGATGTGGGTTTTATATCTTTGAATCATTAGGTTTCTTCCAGATGGTCACATTATCATTCATCATCCTCCACCACTAATCATCATCTCTCTTTCCCTTGCTAGCTTGGACTGTTTATTTCCTTTCATCTCTTTCTTCCAACAATTTTAATTAAATTTAAAGAAGACATACATTTTTATTTTTTAATGTTTTATTACAAGTTTATACAATCTAAACATTTATGTCTAAATTAAATAAGTTGCACTCAGCAGTAGAAAATTAGTCGATTTAACAATTTGTTAAAAAAATTTGGACTTCACTTCTAACTCAAATCCTACTCAAAGGTGCCAATCAATGTGACCGAGAGTTAGCTATCTATTGTTACACACACTTATTCTAGTATATAATTAAAAAAAAAAAAATCATATACTGGGATAAAACCAATATTCATATAAATAAGATAATATAATTTAAAAAAAATATATAATATTCAAAAGAAAATCAGTTTATAAGTTGTACACGAGACAAGAAAACTTCAACTAATGAACTTGACACAGCAAGAAACAGAGAAAAAGAATATAGTAATTAATAATCGAGCAATGGAAATGCAGTTTCACAACAAATTAAGTCAATACACATAGAACATTTTAAACAATATAACTAAATATGATGATATTGTAAGCAACTTAATTAATTAAAGTAATAATTAATTTAATGGTTTCTTGTTATGCTTCCTGCAACTTATAGTATTAAGAGATGGGAAAAATATCGTAGTGCAAATCAACATCATCTTCAAACTAAGGTGTCAATTGAGAACTGAAGAATATTTTACTTGACCTACTTGGACCCAACAGTGTCAAAGATTACTGAATTATTATTAGAAAAACTTTTAATGTGCTTTCACCTCTCAAATGGTTAAGCCTAACTATTGCTCTTTAATTACAAGTTCAGATTATTTTTTTCTGTACTTAGAAATCAGTGTTGATTGATTTTGTAGGTAGAATTTTATACATCGGGCTCTTTTAAGGATTGTTCAAAATATTAGGCGGGTGAAAAGAAGATTGAGAATATTAATAATTAATAATTACCAAAACCACCATTTTATCATGTGACTCCTTTTGAATGCAAAGAAGTAACTCTTAGTGCAAGGGCTGTCGGTATATTCATAAACTAGGGTGAAAAGTTTACTTTAATGGTATTAACTTTAAAATTACTCACTAAAATCTCATTGTTTCAAAAATTATGTTAGTGAGAGTGAATAATTTATCTGTTTTTTTTTTTTTTGTTATAATTAAATATATTAGAGTACTCTTATTTGTGGTTGAAATCAAGTATTAAACTAACAAATAAAATTTATGTAAATATTTTATAAACTAGTAACATTAAAAGTGTAGATATGACTAAACTTTAAAGTTATATGTCACTTTTTTTCTGTATGAAATTTTGTTAGTTTGTTTATTTTTATAAATTATTGGATAAATTAAGAAAAAAAAATTCAGTTGAGTTTGAGAGCAATGGAGGTGGTTCATGGTTGAATTTGAAGTTATCGAAATACTCAATGCGAAACAAATGGTCATCCTCTTAATGAGTACACCACAAGTTAAATTGTCACCTTCTCTCCTCTCTTTCCTTCTTTCTTTCTCCCTTTCTTTATATGTCTCCATCATTAACCTATAACGTGGCTAAATTAATAAGAGAAACATGTATTACTATAGTACTATATATAGGAAGAGGAAAGGAAAGGCTTTACAGTTTTGAAATCTAATGAAGAAATAGACAAAAGGAATTGCTAGCTATAGCAACAAAAACACATTGGAGATGGGACATAACTGCTGTGGCAAACAGAAAGTGAAGAGAGGACTATGGTCTCCTGAAGAAGATGAGAAGCTTATCAAATATATTACCACCCATGGCCATGGTTCTTGGAGTGCTGTTCCTAAACTTGCAGGTGAATACTTAAAGCTAATCCCACGTTTTCTTTTCTGTGTTCTTGATTACTGAAATTGTATTAACCTGTTTTTGGGATATATTTTATATTGTAGGGTTGCAGAGATGTGGGAAAAGTTGTAGATTGAGATGGATAAACTACTTGAGACCAGATCTGAAAAGGGGTTCATTTACGGATCACGAAGAGAGGATCATCATTGATATTCATAGAATTCTAGGCAACAGATGGGCTCAGATAGCTAAGCATTTGCCTGGTAGAACTGACAATGAGGTAAAGAATTTTTGGAACTCTTGCATCAAGAAGAAGCTCATTGCGCAAGGAATAGATCCCAACACTCATAATCTTCTTTCTGCAACACAAATATTTAATAATAATTATGGGAATAATGCATGCAAGCTTCCTGGTCAGGACAACTCTCCTGTTTTCTTGATAGATTCACAGATGAAAGATTCTTCCATGGAGATAATGAAATCAGCTTTTCTTCAACTACCATATATTCCTTCTCATGAAAATAATCGTGCACATTCTTTATCATCATCAATGCATGAAATCTCGTCCCTACTAGCCTCTGAATGCCAAAACCCTAATCTGTTTTGGAGTACTATACAAGAAAAAAATCTACATTCTCCGATGGAGTCTGTAGACCGATCTTCAATAACAAGCGTCCCAATCTCTTCTTCTTCAATAAATCCTTGTGGGTTTGGGCTCATAGAAGAGAATACTGGCATATTGAGTGGCAGCTTTGATCAGGAACTCATTGAACCTCCAGGAAACGAAGCTATGCATGCAAAGCAGCCATTGAATTCTCAGCAGCAGGAGAAGGTATACGAACTGACAAATGAAAAAATAACAAATCATGATCAGTTGGATGGTGGGCAGAACATGAATGCATCATTTGAGAAATCAAACTTTGATTTTGATTTTCTGGAGTCTACAGTATTGTCTTGTGGAATGTATTGTAATCTCAGTCCCATGGACCAATTTGCATGGGATTAAGAATATTGTTAAAGCATAATTTTCTGTGTTTCTGTGGAGTTCTTTCTTTTTCTTCCTGTAGAGCTTTCTTAGACATTGGTTGAATTAATCTCGTTAAATTTTAAAAAATTATTCTTCGTGTGTCTTGTGTTGTGTGTGTGTATTACCGTCTTTTGGTCTCTAAGTTCTCGAGTTTTGCTGTTTCAACGGTCAAGCAGACAATGAAAAAGCAGAAAAAAGAAAAAGCACTTTCTTGTTTCATCTTGATTGCTTTTGACATAGTATGCACTCTCTTTATATATATATATATATATATATATGTATATGTATATGTATATATATGTATGTATATATATATATGTATATGTATATACATACACACATGTAAATTTTAATGAAATAATATAATGTATTGAGAGTACCCAATTCTCTCTCGACTATAATTACACTAAAAATTAAATTGAACAATTGATAAAACTTATCATTCTAACACCTTTTCTTTTGTTACAAAGGATTATTAATTTTCGGCAATGTGAGATGCCTGTAATTGAATAAGGTCATTTTTCTCTTGTTCATTTTAAAAGTAAAACAAAAAAAAAAAAAATTGTTTCATTATTCCTTTATATTTTAAAAAAATTTACAATAAAATAATAGAATCAAAACCAACACAAAAATATAAAGATAAAAAATTATATGTCTTTATATTTATTTTTTAAAAAAGAACAACCACCCAAATGTCCCTATCAAACAGTAATGAATTATTAAATTTTAACATCTTATACCACAATGATTTTATAATTTTAATAACAATAATCTATTTTATAAATACATTATATAGTCACAACCATCACTGAAAACATATATATGCATGTACCTACATACATATGTATGAAATCAATAAATTAATTTCTTTATGTATTTATGTACGTACGCATATGTATGAAATCAATAAATTAATTTCTTTATGTATGTATGTATGTATGTATATTCATAAGTAATACTATATATATATATATATATATGTACGTTAATTAATTTTAACTTATTGATATATTCGTTGGGAATAAACATCTTATATGCAATGAATTTTTTTAATTAATTATATCAATCAAATATATTAATTCCACTGCCAAGTTCATATTATTTATTTATGTCTCAAAATATGAATAAACATAAACCATGAGACTACGATTATACCTTAAATTCATCCAATTGTTTGACCTCCAATAATATTCATACATAGTAGAGAATTAAAGAATTTAATTTCATTAAATTCAAAAGATTATAATTGCAAACAAATAATTTTTTAATTGTATTTTAGCTCCTAAATTTTTAAATTTATTAAATAGTACTTGTATTTTTAGATATTATAAAACAGTTTTAAAGTTTATAAATTTGTAGATTAGCCTAGAATTTCTAAAATTTTATTTTTATCTTAATTTTTTAAATTACAAATTTATTTCAAAAGTTTAAGAACAATTATGTTCTAAAACTTAATTATGCATAATGTATCATTAATTCCTTGATACTTTGAAATATTTAACTCACTAAATTTTTTCTTATGTTGGTAATAGAGATAGTTATAAATTTATTTAATATAGATAAATTTATCCAGTTAATTTATCTCAATTAATTCTTTAATTAAGAAATTAATTTTCATAAATAAAGAGTGACATCTAGCAATGCACACTCATCCTTAATTGAGAAAAAATATTAACTTTAATGAAATCTATTCCTTACATGATTAGTGTATGATTCAATTATTTTGTCTCATACATATTCCAGTAAAGATTTTGGAGTATAAAATGTTCTCTCTATTAGATTTGGTTATTAAAACCTTTTGATTTAAGCTAATAAAAAAATCTGGGAGTTTCTAAAACTCTTTTATTAACTTACCATGGTCATAAATTTATATTATTACTTATATTAAAATTATACTTTTTGGAATATCAACTCTATATTATTAAGAGCTGCAAATTTTTATTAATATCTTACAATTTTTGTGTGCTTTTCATATTACCCAATCATTATCTTATAAGCAATATTATTACGAACGACAAAAGTATAATATCAAAATATATATGATCTACGTATAAGATACCACATAGACTTCAAGTCAAAATATCATGTTAGACTAAATGAACACATTCACTAATAACTTATAAGATTAACTACCTTATTTCTCCAATGAAGTAGGTATAATACATGTGAATTTAAGTTAGATTTATCAATATCTTAGTATTAATAATTTTATAATCAAGAATGACATGATTTTATAAATTAAATTCAAGTTAATTTATTTAATTTTTATTTTAAAACTTTATATTATAAGTAGTCGACATTTATTATGAACAAAACTTATAAATAAACTACTAATTTTATTAATTAATATAATAATATATAATTATATATTTGTCCCTTTTAAATTTAGGGTATATAAAAAACATCATGATGTGGCATTATATGATTGGAATTGTGATGCCACATATCTATGTGTTTTAATTTTTTATTTTTTTAAAATGTACTGATTATTTTTTATATTTCTAAAAATGAATTCATGTTCGCTTGTGCGGATAAGTGTATATAAATAGTTTCTATTAGTGGTATTGTTTTTTTATTTATTTTAATTGTTATTTCTTGCCCAACACATTAGCTAATGTTAAAAAGAAAAGAATGCGTACTACCCCACTATCCCCATACTTTGAAAAATACTCTAACACTCTCTTGACATTCGAATCACTACTAGAACAATGATCTTTCGTGATATAGATCATGGGACAAAAACTTTTTTTGGTTTATCACTTTATGACAGATAAAAATAAGAAATGAAAATTCTATAAATAAATTGTTACAAAATTTTTTTTAAGACAAACTGTCTTCTAAAATCATGAAAACAAAAGAAAGATATGTCTCAAATCTATTGAGAAATTTCATTACATTATTACGATTTTGTGATAAAATTCTATCAGCAAATTAATTTTTAACTTACAAAATACTAAGAAGTTTAATTTTTAAGAATAAAAGCAATGTTGTCTTAAGGGAAAAGAAAAAAGGGGCGGTTGGGTGTGTGGTAAGGATTCAATATAGGATGGCATTTTTGTTCATGTGTAAATCATTAATTGACTTTTTAATATATTTTGAATCTTAAAATTGTGTCGTCTATTTTTTGGGGTCCACATGGCTACCTCCTCTTTACGTCGAATTATCTCTACTAACGATTCTTGATATAATTATGTTAAGACATCATAAATGGTATTTTTTTGGTTTGTCCATAGAGACAGCAACAGAATGATGCTGTTTTTAACATTACTACATAACGAAACGATGCCGTTCTTGAACGTATCAGTTAAAAAACTTTAATCAAGTGCTTTTATATTGAAAATTTTAAAATTTAAAATATCACCAATAATTTGTCACGTGTATTAGTGATTATTATTATTATAATTATTTTCATTCACATAGAATAATTTGATATGATAAATAAAATAATATTTTTTTTTATTTATATATCATAAATTCAGAACAGGTAAATGTCAATTAATTATTCAAATATCAAAACGACATCATTTATTTAACCGTAATTATTTGAGTGGTTAAATTATTGTATCAGAAAAATTTTGTAAGTGTTATATATGAAGCGACGCTCGTACGTGTATTAACAATTTACAGTTTTGAACATGCAGCACTTTCTTTTTTAGCCAGAAATTCTGTTTACATTTGCGTATTCTTCATCCACACCCACACGGGGTATCTTTGATATTGTTAACAAAATGATATCTTTTTTATTTTTATTTATTTATTTATTTATTTTTTTCATCGTAGATTCGTGATAATAAATGTCAATAAATTGTTCAGAAATTGAAACGATGACGTTTTATTTGTCCAACATCATCAACTATTTGTAATAAAAGAAGTTGTTAATTTGTCAATAACAGAACTACATCACTGTTTTGCGTTTAAAATTAAAATAAGACAAAGAGAAATTATTAAAAAAAAAAATAGAAATGGGATATTAACAAATAGCTCTCCAAATTTTATTAAAATAATAATTAAAAACATACTTTGGTCCTTGTAAAAGATAGGTGCATGAAAAGGACAATGATATTCCTAGGGGCCTATCTGTTACTAAAGATCAAAATATATCTTTATTAATTATTTTGTAAAAATCAAGAACCTATTTGTTGTTATTCCAAATTAAATACAATACCAACGAAACCCTCAGTCTATTCTCAAATCATTCAACATTGCTTATAGCTGCTGCCTCTTAACAGCTTAAAAAAATGGGTCTTGCCAAACATTGGAACGGAGAAAGACAATAATTAAGAACTTTCCCAAACTCGAATTAATGCTCCTTATCTCTACGAACTTTCTGCCGCTGCTTAGCAACTTAAGCAACATAAGCAACATTGAAGCCCTCCACGTCGTTTTACGTTTATTGATTGATCTTATTTTTCAAACTCTTTTTGTTTTGCTTCCCGTTTTATGTTTAGAGTGAACCTAAACCCTAACATTTTATAAACTGCTATTGTCAACTGGAAGAATTAAAGTTTTGCATGGAAGATTATGTGCATTATATGTGTAGAAAACATGCCAAAACAGAAGCCATGGCGCCGTGGCCCGTAGCATGAAAAAGTGAAGCCAAGGCACTGTTTCGCGGCATTGGATTTAATGACTCGGCGCCGCGGCCCC
The DNA here is from genome assembly GCA_032402905.1 of Khaya senegalensis. Lineage (NCBI taxonomy): Eukaryota > Viridiplantae > Streptophyta > Magnoliopsida > Sapindales > Meliaceae > Khaya > Khaya senegalensis. The sequence goes on along the minus strand of CP135550.1, from coordinate 314,322 downwards.
AAGCCGTGCCGCTAGACTCTTTGTTTTCGTGTTTGAGGGCTATATGCATAGAGCAGCAGCGCCGAGTCACGGCTTGGATTAAACAATCGTGAATCTTTATTGTGTTGTTTCATTTTTTTGATTCAATTTACACCATTGATTAAGTTTAACTCAATCCAATGAATAGATATAAAGGTATGTCACGATAAGAGATATCTCTATAGAGAATTATATGTATATCTATAAATAGGAGATATATATACAATATATACAATAAGATTTTCTCTTCTTTTTTAGAATAAAATTGCGCTCTTATTTTTTCTGTGCATTTTTTACTATTGTTTGATGCAAAATTCTTAAAGTTTATCATATCCTAGAAAAGATTTGAAGGTAAAATCCCATAAGTAATCTTAAATCAAGAGGAGGCAAATAACACTTTAAAAAAAACTTAATTCTAGTCTCTGTTTCAATATGTTTTTCCAGTAATCTTAAAGTGTTATTTCTACCATGGAAACTAAAACTTCTGTTGCCATCATCAAATTGATGAATCAAGATATGGTTAAACTAGATTGTTTTAATAGAATAAACTTTCACTCATTAGCAGGACAAACTGAAGTTCTTGTTGACTATTCTGAAAATTTTCTTTGTATTTGATCCAAATTTAGAACCAATTCCTAAACTAACTGTTGAAAATACTAATCAATTGAAGGCTAAATGATAAAAACGACTTGAAGATAAACTCATATATTGTGGCCATATCCTTAATACACTTTTTATAACACCTTAAAAATATCAAATAAATACATTGATATTACAAAATACGTAAATATTTATCAGTTTCGGTGAAAACTAAATGGTAAGAAAATTTAGATAAAATTATATGATTTTTGAATATTTATGGTTTAAATATAATTTTAGAAAGGTTTAGGGTTATTTTATAATTTTTAAAAAATTTTCCTATAAATACTAATTATTTTCATATTAGTCTCACATTTTTCTTTCTCCTCACTTTCTAACCATCGTTTTGAAGAACCCCTTTTTGGCCTCTGATCAATACTATTTTTAGATCACACATTCTCCTCGATATTGTCATTCTACTACCACAAATCTCACCTCAATTTGACTTTCGACGAGTTAGTAAACCCTGTTTAAAATTTTAAAAATTCTTTAACTCGATTTTTTAACAATCTCAGCCTTCTATCGAAAACTAAGTATATCAGTAAACTCATCTCGATAAGTAGAACAAAACTGTCAAAAAATTCTGACCCAAAAAAAGTTGTTAGATTTTTTCCGAAAATGTTGTCGGAGAAATAAATTTTCAACTAGATTTCTAGCAAACAGTGCATCAGGTGGAAAAACAGATAACATCATTGAATTCAAGACATTGAAAACTATAAAACATGAGAGGATTTACTAGACTTATTTCAACAAGAGGAATTCAACTATGAGCTTAGAATTACCAAATAACTTTTTGAACCATAATACATGTAAATCGAGGCAATCGAAGTAGAAATTCTGTCATTTACCTACTTTTTTTTTAAAAAATATAAATTAAATATATATATATATTTGTATATGTTTATGAGTATGATTATATCTTGAAACTGAATTTAAATTGTTTGAAATTAATTATGAATTTTTTTATAATAAAATATTTAAGTGGCACATCTTGTAGTTATAGCATGTCAAACTCTGTATTGATTTAAATAATTTACATATGTGTTATTTGCATGTTATGGAAATATATAAAATGTATGATTTTGATGAATAGTATATACGATAAGTTTTATTGATTTCTTATAGTTATATTACCCAAATTTTATTTTAATGTTTTCTATTACTTATATATGGTTATAATGGTGGTGTGGCCTTGGGTTAGTATATAATACTTTGTATGTGTGTGTGCATATTGGATATTTTTATAATTACAATATGTAGCTTATGACAGACCTTTGAGACATATAAGTAAGTGAAAATTGAGTAGGGTAAGAGTGATAGATGAATATTGGTGCATTCCCTCAGTGTATATTGTATTAATTGATTTAGATTAAATTAATAATACTTATTTTTATTGTGTATGTGTGTATGTGTGTGTGTGTTTCGTATAAAGGGTAAATTTTCAATTTTAGCATATCAATGGTTTTTTTGAAATTAGACATATAAAAATTTTAAATTAACTATGTAGATTTTTGGGTAAAACAAGTTTAAGTAAGTGATATTGATTTCTACTGAGTACCATGGCTTTACTCACCTTTTCTTTTTCCCCTCTAGGAATGTTTTTAACATGCAGTAGATATCGAGAAGCAAGTTGTGTACTTAGGTACTAAAAGATAAAACGAACGGATTTTCAGTTACTAGTTAGTTAATACATTGCAATTAATTTTTATTTAAATTATTACATTACTGACTATATGATGATGTATGATTTGTATAAATTAGTATAATTTAAATTATTTATTTCTAAAATAGAGGAGGAGTTTGCATATTCTTGTAAGATTTTATTAGATTCATTTTTATTATCATTTTTAAATATATTTTAAGACCTTGAAATACTTTTTATTTTTTTGACTTTTTAAATTTAGTAGTCACTCACCCTAATTTAGGGTGTGACAATTTGATATCAGATCATAATTTTACTTTTCTAAAGATATGATAGTTAAAAATCAAGATTTTAAAGTTTAATTTTATTAGTTTTAATCATTTTAGTGACAAAGTCTAGTAAATGATATAATGTTAATAGAATAACTCCATGAAAAGTCTTAAACTTGTTACGCTAGTATAATAAATGTAAGCTAACCAGTACATAAACATGTAACAAAATTACACAAAAAAAAAAAAAATGGCTTGTTTTCCAAGATTTATGTGATAAACTCTAGTGTTATTATATGTATATGTTTCAATGCCATAAATACGTACATATATCTAATTAGACAATTTTGTCAAATTATAAATACAAATCAATTGCCTCTGTGTCTCTATAGTATTCACATGATTAAAAATCTAATTGGAATGTTAGCTCTTATGATTTGAGTGTGTGATATTTTGTGTATTCTTCTTTTATTAAAAATAAGCATGCAAAAAAAAAAAAAAAAAAAATCCTAAGCTTACCACAAAAATAAAACGTAAATATCATATATTTATATTGCTATTTTAGACTTTTAATTTTAACTTAAATTATTTGGTTGGATTTTTTTTATAAAATTCAATTTATGTAATAAAGTAGGTACTAATAAATTTAGTTCAATTTTTATATAATAAGTTTAATCAAAATTAATATTCAAATAACTCAAAAAATTTTAAATTTATTTAGAATTTTATATATATATATATATATATTATTTCTGATCATAATGTATGACTCAATAGGTTCTCGTTACGTTGATAGTAATACTAAAATTTAATTTTAATATTACAAGTAATGAGTGGGATCTAGTAATACATTATGACTTATCAAGTGACGAAAATATCAATAGTTTGATATCACTTTATTCGTGACTAATGTTACTATATAATTTAATTTCTTTATCCTAAATATCTTAATTGAACATGAGATATATAATATGTCATCTTTGTATAGTTTAATTTTATATTTATTTAATATTTTAAGTAGACTTATTCTATTAAATAAATTCAATATCATATATTGACTTATTTAAGTATGGTCATATATTTTCAAAGTCTAACTCAATCAAAAGGTTTAAAATATCACTTCCATTATATAATAAGGACAAATACTATTTTGATCACACACATCTTTTCATACGAGTTATGATATATTTGATTATTTTATTTATAGTCTATTTTGTTACAGATAACATTTGAAAATATCAAAATATGTCATTATCAAAATATACTATTGTCATTATGAAAATCACTTATAACATTCATATAATAATTCATGTAGTGTTCTCATAATGGATCAATTCAATACATTAGTTCATTAACTTGTACTTATGTGTTGATTTAATATCTCACATCATAATATATATATGTTGTTATTAGTCACTACACATATTAATCTCTATATATTATTGTTACCCTATTCACAATAATACTTGATTAGGGATATTTAAGAATAGTGTTCAACTAATTAAATTTATTATTTTAAAGCTATTATTTCATTTATTAAATACACAAATATGTAATAATGAAATAATTAAATGATATATATATATATATATATCATTTTATGATACAAATATACCAAATATTTAAAATATTATTGAATTTAGGGTATATACCAACAATAAATATGATTGAGAGCATGTGTCTAATATATTTGATGGATCTTTAATATGCGAATAAAGAATTGAATAGAGATAGTTTAAACCCAAATATTTATGATTATTATTACTGGCATTAGTTCTCTTAAATGCTATATTGATCGTTAGGAATTATTTTATAAATTAACATTCTTTTAGTAATTGTTGTATTTTAGAATACTTAGATAGTGTAAGTAAAGTGTTGAATAATTATGTAATTAAATGGCTATCAATATAAAGAATTTTCTAAATTGATGTATAATTTATAAGAAGTGTGTTAATAGGACATATTAATTAAATATTTTATATTACTTATATATAATTATAATAGTGATGTGGCCTTAGGCCAATATGTAATATTTTGTTTGTGTATATATATATATATATATATATATTGAATATTTTTGTAACTACAGTAGTAGGCTTTTGACACGTATAAGTGAGTGAAAATTAAGTGGGGTAGAAATAATAGATAAATATTGGTGCGTCTTTTCAGTATATTTTGTATTGATTGATTTAGATTAAATTGATAATACTTATTTTTATTATATATATATATATGCATGTGCATGTATATATTTCATATAAAAGGTAAATGTTTAATTTTGGCATCATTGATGGTTTCATTGAATTTGGGCATGCAAAATTTTTAAATTAATTATACGGATCTTGGAGTAAAATTAAGTTAGATAAGTGATGTTAATCCTTACCGGACACTGTAATTTTGCTCACCCATTCTTTTTTCTCTCTAGAATTATTTTAGTATACTATGGCTATCAAGAAGTAAGTAGTACACTTGGGTACTAATAAAAAAAGCGAGCGGGTTTCTAATTGCTAATTAGTTGGTACATTTCAATTGACTTTTATTAAATATCTAATTATGTGATGATGCATGATTTATACATACCATTATAATTTAAATTATTTACTTTTAAAATAGAGTAGGAGTTCACATATTCATGTAAGATTTTATTAGATTTATTTTTATTATTATTTTTAAATATATTTTAAGATTTCAGAGCACTTTTTAACCTTTTGACTTTTATAATTTTGATATATTTAAATTAGAATTTTAATTTTTCAAACTTAACAGTCACTCACTCTAATTTAAGGTGCGACACTTTCGAATCGTTTTTATGATTTCTACATTTTGATTTCAAAATGCTTGATAATAAATGTATTGAAATTTAAATATAAAGCAGAAAAGGAAGGTACACAGAAATTTTTAATTTCTAAACATTTTGATTTGAAAATGCTTGATAATAAATGTATTTTGCCTTTAGAGCATGAGTTAGAAGATATTGTTAACAAATTGAGGTTGTGAAAATTGAACTTCTTGAGACATTTCAAGTTGGCACAATCATTGTAAAGTTACAACCAACAATGAAAGGCTATAGGAAGCAAATTCTTGACAAATTCAAAGATTTTTATTTGGAACAAATTTAAAAACATTTTTCAATTAAAGAAGAATCAATAGTAAGAAATAAAGTTGAAAATTTTTATGATGGCACTTTAAAAGTCAGTGCTTTGAATAAGCTTAAACATTTAAAGAAGTGTAACCAAAATTTGGGTCCCAAGGTTAGAAAATTTTAAAAAGCTTACAATAATAAAAAAGTCAAAAGGCCATCCTTTGTTCGTGGCAAACTAGGGCATTATGCTCTAAATTACAAGTATTAAAAGAAGTCAAATGAAGAAACAAAAGTGAATTCTATTTAAGAAGAGGAGATTATCGCTACTGTGAAAGAAATCAATGCTATTCAAGGCAAAATTATAAGATGGTAGTATAATACATGTGCTACTATTATATTATTGTATTTTATGAACTTGTATTTGCACATAATTATATTGGAAAGGATTTTATGAATATGTTATAAATTTTGTACATTTAATTTATGATTTTGTGTGTTTATGGATGAGTTTCTTTTTTAAAAAAAAAATTTGTATGTTTTATGGCACACGACGATTGTCATGTGTGGACTTTTAGGTCAGGATGTGATAATTTGATTGGTATCATAGCTTAAGTTTTACATGATTTGCCTAAGTTTTATGAGAATTTGAAATATTTTCATATTTTTATTTTATATCTTAATGGATCTCATGTGAGTCAAGAAAAAGAGTATAGTAAATAGAATGTTGAATGAGAAAAAGCTAAATAATCATTTTTTTTTATAGGAATCATGCATCCACATACTAGAAAGGGTAGGGGTAGACCTTGTAGATAAGTACCTCTACTAGAAACTAGGTAGGAAGAGGCCTCACATATTCCTCAACCCCCACAACTAAAACAGTTTGTACCCCTAGTACTACCTTTCACTCAACGCGGAGTGGATATGCCCCCTCTTGTGATGCCAAAAGTGTGGAATGCGACATATTGGAATGCACAGGCTTTTGCACAAGCTTAATCAGGACAAAGTCCTTAGCCTTACCCATTCACAGTACCCTTAGTTGCTCCTACTACTCCTGCATGGCATGTTAAGACCTCTAGACCTCTTTTAAAATTATCTAAGCAAATTAAAGGAGTGAGACAACTTGGGTGCAAATCTTTTTCAAGCACCATTGATGTAGAGGTAGCTAAAAGATGGTTGAAAAAAGTTAAGAAGGATTTGACGGACATGGGTATTAAGGATAAGGTTAAGTTAAAGGTAATTACCTAATTATTAGATGACAACACAACTATTTGGTGGGAGAACATAATTTTCAGATTTTCTAGTCCATTGACATGATATGATTTTGTCAGAGTATTCAAGGATCAATATTACATTGCTTTCCACTGTAATGACAGTGATTGAATACGAGACTCAGCTGAGGGAATTATCATATTTTGTTCTTGAATTTGTGACAAAAGAGAATTTGTGCACCAAGTTTGAAGATGGATTGAATTTGGATATCAGGGAGAAGATATCCTTTACTGGAAATTAAAGTTACAAAGAAACAATTCATATAGTGCTGAGAGTGAAAAAACTAGTCAGAGAACAAAGATCTAGGGGATAGTTATAGAAACAAAAGTGTATTACTTTTTCTCTAAGGCTACTATCGAAGAGAAGTAATAATAGTGGATCATCGAGCGGTGCTTAGGGTATAGGTTCAGTTGGCACTCAACCATTCTTACCTCTAGAATAGAGATCATCCCGATTGGGGTCCTTAGCTTCAGGATCTACATCGAGTGCTAGACAAATTTTGAAGATTGACTAGTGTGCGAATTGTAGGAGATCTTATGATGGTCCATGTTCTTTACTGTCAAGATATAACCACTGTAAGTAGATAGGACATATTTAGAAAAATTGTCCGAATTTGAGGATGTCGATGAATGATAATTGAACTGGCATGAGTCAAAATTTAGTTTAGAAGAGAAGTTAGTCAATGAGACTGCCATTGACTGCTACCACTTTGAAATCAAGTACAGGAGTGTATTTGGTACTCAAGGCATTTAGAGATCATAAAGCCAAGCTCAGACATGAATGTTTACTTTAAATCAAGAGCAAGCCCAGGTAAATCTAGATGTGGTGATAGGTACCATGACTATCTTTAATTGTTCGGCTTATATACTTAGTGACCTTGAATCACATAGGTAATTTGTCAATACAGTATTTGTATCGTATAAGTAATATCAGTAATTAGTTGTACATACTCTATTGGGACAAAAATTGCTTAGGAAAATAATGTTTAGAGATTGTGAAATTATAGTGGAAAGGTTAACTTAGAAGTCGATTTAATTATATTAAAGATGTAAGACTTTAATGTCATCTGAGGGATGGACTAGTTATCTAAGCATAAAGGCTTCATAGATTGCTTTGTGAAGGATGTAGTATTCAGACAACCAGATGAACTTAAGATAGTGCTAATAAAAGAGTGCAACAAGCTTTTATCAAGTGTGGTTTCAGCATTGTAAGCTAAAAGATTGATGTAGAAGGCTTGGAAGTATATCTAGCACATGTAGTTAACACATCAATGTAAGATATTCAAATAGAATATGTGCTCATAGTGATTGAATTTTTTGGATGTGTTTTATTGAAGAATTACTTGGATTAACCCCAGAGCAGGAATTTATTTTCTACATTGATCTCATACTAGGAATCACACCAGTATTTTTTTTTAGGAAGAAGGATGGCACATTGAGATTGTATATAGATTACCGATAGTTGAATCAGGTAACTATTAAGAATAAGTATTCGTTGCTACATATTGATGACTTATTCGATCAACTACAAATGACATGCATATTTTTCAAGATAGATTTGAGATTGGAATATCATTAATTGAGAATAAAAGAAGATAATAATATCCTTAAGACTACTTTCAAAACCAGATGTAGATATTATGAATTCTAAGTTATGCCATTTGGGTTGATCAATGCTCCAGTTGTATTCATGGACCTTATGAACTGTGTTTTTTAATCATATTTGGATAAGTTTATTATAGTGTTCATTGACGGTATTTCGGTATACTTATGGGGAGAAGAAGAACATGTTCAACATTTAAGAATAGTGCTTTAGACCTTAAAGCAATAACGATTGTATGCTAAGTTCTCCATGTGTGAGTTTTGGCTAAAGGAAGTTGGCTTCCTTGGGCTTATTGTATTTGAAGATGGGATCTTTATGAAACTTCGAAAAGTAGCAGCCATATTGCAATGGGAATAACCAAAAAATGTTTAAGAGGTACGAAAAGTAATAGCCATATTATCGAAGTTTTGTAGAGAATTTTTTGACTTTGGCAACACTATTGACTTAGTTAACTTGGAAGGACTTTAAATTTGGATAGGATAATGAGCGCGAGCAAAGTTTCTTGCCTTTGAAAAAATGTCTTACTTTTGCTCTGGTCCTCACTATTCCTACACCAAATAGAGGTTATGTGGTATTAAGTGATGTTTTGAGATATGGATTCATTTGTGTCCTCATGTAAGATAGGAAGGTGATTACGTATGCTTTACAACAACTTAAGAAGTATGAAGCCAATTATCCTACTCATTATGGCTTGGAGTTGGTTGTTATGGTTTTTACATTAAAGATATAAAGGCACTACTTATATAGAGAGTAGTGTCAAATATTTATCAATTACAAATGTTTGAAGTACTTAGAAGGAATTGAGTTTGAAGTAATGGAGGCGGTTAGAACTGATTAAGGATTATGATCTAATTATTGATAATCATTTGGGTAAAGCAAATATAATAGCTGATGAATTGAGTAGGAAGTCTTTGGCAACTTTAGAACATGTGCTTGCAGTTTGAAGGCACATGTTACTGGATTTGAGGTATATAGAAGTAGAATTGGACTACAATGATAGGGGAGCTTTGGTAGCTAATTTTATGGTCAAACTTACTTTGGTTGAACAGATTAAAAAATGCACAAATGCAAAATAGTAAGCTGATCAAAGCCTATTAAGGAATAATGAATGGAATAGAGGGTGATTTTCATATTACTTAAGATAGGACGTTGAGGTTGAGGGGTAGAATCTGTGTACTTAAAGTTGAAGAATTAAGGAGGGCGATCATTGAAAAAACACATTACTCTACTTTTGTGATGCATCCAAGAAGTACTAAAATGTACATAACCATCAAGGAGAATTATTAGTGGTTGGGAATGTAGAAAGACATAATGAAATATGTGTCTAGATGCCTAGTATGTCAAAAGGTAAAGTTTGAACATTAGAAGCTTGTTGGAACTCTTTAGTTTTTACCCATTTTTAAGTGGAAGTGGGAACCTATCACTATGGATTTTGTGATTGGTTTACCTTGTATATAAGCTAGTTATGATGCCATCTAAATAGTAGTGGATCGACTTACGAAATCGACACATTTTTTTCTGATTCAGAATAATTATTTAGTAAAGAATTTAGTGAGGTTATATGTTGTAGAGATAGTTTGACTACATAGAGTGCCGGTAATAATTGTGTCAGATTGAGATCCTCGCTTCATATCTCAATTTTAGTCGAAGCTTCAAAAAGCATTGGATACCATTCTGAATTTCAGAACTGCTTTTCACCCTTAGACCAATGGTTAATCAAAAAAGACCATATAAACTTTAGAAGACATGTTTTAAGCTTGTGTGTTGGACTTTCAAGGTAGTTGAGTTGTACATCTATTTTTGATGAAGTGTACTTATAATAATAATTACTAGGCTATTATAAGAATGGCACCTTATGAAATGTTGTATGGGTGGAAGACAATTCCTATGGTTAAGGTGTTATGGCATAACAATCAACTCGAGAAAATGACATGGGAACCTAAGCATGTCATGTGAGGGCAATATCCTTATCTATTTCAGTGACGTAAGTACATTAAGTTTTGAGGGTAAAATTTCTTTAAAGGGGTAGAATTATAAAATCCGTCTTTCAGACTCGAGAAGGACAAAATAGTTATTTTACAAATATGAGTTATAAAACACTAATTTCTTGTAAACGATGCACAGAACTATATAAGGACAGAAAGGTTAGAAAATTATTAACTTAAAAAAAATACCTTATATCTCTCTCTCTTATCTTTTTCTCCTCACTATGTCTCTCTCTTGGGTGAGCAGTGCCATTTTTCTCCTATGATTAGATTTTGACACTGTCGACACCATTGGATTCCTCTTGCTGCCACAATCACAATTGTACAAAGAATGTCATCATCGAAATATTACTGTTCATGTGTCATCACAAGTTTCACCGGTAAAATTTTTCGTCGCCGATTTGAGGCATTTTCTGACAAGTGAATTGACAACTCTAGCGCATCTAGACTTCTATCGTTATGCTTTACGTCGTGGTATGGTCTTTTTTTTCATAAAATTTCTCATTTTTTAACTGTGAATTTGCTGGTTGATAAGTCTCTATTTTTGTGCATTTTTTAGCAAATGATGAGGTTCTAGGAGATTTCATCGACACCAACAAATTTTTGGAGGTATGTTTCATAAAGTGAATGTGTTGTTTTGTATTAATTGAGATATTTTGATTGTGTAATGATGTCTCGAATTGGGTGGTTAAAATGTGTTTTGTATATTTTTCGACAACCAAAAATATAATTTTGAATATATGGATGTTATAGGGAGATTCTTGAGGTTGATATAAATGTGACAGTATAATCCGTTCATAAAAACAAAGATTGTTGGAGCGTGGGTCTATTATTCTAGTTTGGTTCAATCTAGTTCGCTATAGTGTACTATAGTATCGGTCCGCTATAGTACTACTACAATAACTTCATGTTTTTTGAAAAATTCTCTAATACGCACTAAAAAATTGTTGAAGGAGTAAATATCCTTCTTGAAACTATAAGTGAATATTTAGTAATTTAATTTTATTAAAAATTTAATTTATATAAAATATATTTTAAATTTAATAATTTCATTTCAATTTATTTGTTTGTGAAATAAGAAATACTATAATTATTTAGAAATAAATTTTTGATGAATATTAGAATTAAAATTTTGGTGATGGGTATATAGTATGATAGTGGTACTATAAGATATAGCCTATGGACAATCCTATTTAGAAACTACATAGGTAAGGTGATATAGGTAGGGCTATTATCTGGATGAGTTGATAGAAAAATCACCTAATATTGGTATTTTAGGGAATACTATGCCAGTCTCATTGTCTCCAACTACACCAGTGTGTCGGGTAAATTTTATAAAGAGAACTAAATTTTTATAAATTATTAATAAATTTTATTTTTTTAAATAATTTAAAACCGTGTGCATTTTTATAAAAGAATAGTGTGCCTTGGTTAGGATACGACTCGAATAGAAATGGCAATTTCAAAATCTTTTAAAATCAATTATTTTAGTATTTCCACCCTCTTCTTTTCTAACAAAATTATTTTACTAAATTCTAACTTATGGGGTATATTTTATATACTTACCTACCCTCACTTTTATATTCCAGGTTTAAGTTCAAGATAGAGCAACAATGCATGTTAGAAATAAACTTGCTTAGCGTACACATTCGAGTACTATATTCTCAACTCAGTTAAATTTCACGAGATTTACTAGGTCATTTAGTTTGTAAGATATATTTTATACTTATTGTATTATTATATTTTATAAATTTGTATTTGCACATAATTATGTTGGAAAGAATTTTATGAATGTATTATAAATTTTGTACATTTGATTTATGATTTTCTGTGTTTGTAGGTGGGTTTTTTTTGATACTTTGCAGGTTCTTGAGAGGCATACCTTGCCAGTGGAACCTAACTTGAGGCATGCGACAATTGTCACGTGAGGACCTTTGAGTTGGGGCGTGACATGTGAGATCAAGCTTCCTTGTATGCTGATATTATAAATTACCGAGCTTGTAAAGTACTGCCACCATACCTCAATTACCACCAGCGCAAGAAGTTTTTGCATGATGTGAAATTCTCTCTTTGGGATGGGCCCTTGCTGTTCAAAAAAATGTCACGATCAAATTATCCGAATATGTGTGCTAGAAGAAGAGAGGTAATCCATTTTCCATCATTTCCATTCATCATCACATGGAGGACACTTTGGAGCAACACGAACAGCAACTAAAGTACTTCAAAGTGGTATCTTTTGGCCTTTAATTTTTCGTGATAATTGTATCTGGTGAAGACTTGTGACCGATGTCAACGTATGGGAAATATATCAAGGCTTCAGGAACTCCCATTGAAAAACATCATGGAGGTTGAATTATTTGATGTTTGAGTAATCGATTTCATGGGTTCTTTTCCTCCTCCTTTTGGCGATGTTTACATCTTGCTGGCAGTGGATTACTAGTCAAAATGGGTGGAAGCAATTGCTACAACAACCGACGATGCAAAAGTAGTGCCCAAATTTCTGCATAGGAATATATTGACAGGATTTGGCACTCCACGAGCAATCATTAGTGACAAAGGAACCCATTTTTGCAACAAGTTATTCGAAAATCTTCTTTCTAAATGTGGTGTGAAGCACAAGATAGCACTTAGTTACCATCCACAAACTAATGGAGAAGCTGAAATTTCTAATCGAGAAATTAAGAACATTCTTAAGAAAATAGTCAACACCAATGGGAAGGATTGGGCTAAGAAGCTTGATGATGCTTTGTGGGCGTACCGTACAGCTTTTAAAACACCTATCTTACCGGTTAGTGTTTGAAAATGCTTGTTATCTTCCCGTGGAGTTGGAAGCATTGAGCTTATTAGGCAATATGGAAGCTTAATTTTGATTTGGAAGCGGTAGGAAAACAACAATTTCTGCAATTGAATGAGATGGATGAGTTTCGGAATGATGTTTATGAAAATGCGAAGATTTATAAAGAGCGAACAAAGAAGTAGCATGACCAGCAGATTCTTAGGCGAGGGTTCGCACCAAGACGGCAGGTTTTACTATTTAATTCGTAACTCAAAACTTTTTTCTGGTAAGTTAAGATCAAGATGGACATGTCCTTGTACAATTGACAAAGTTTCCACTGTTGGAGCGATAGATTTGAAGGACAAGACATGAAGTATATTTAGAGTGAACGAAGAGAGATTGAAGCATTATTATGGAGAACAAGTAGGGAGGAGCTGCACTTATTCCTTTTGGAGATCCTAATTGATGAAGGTTGATGATGGCTGAAAGTCTGGCTTTAGACTCTAAAATAGGCGCTCATGGGAGGCTTCCCACAAAAACAACACACACACACACACACACGCACACACACACACACACACACACACACACACAATATTATTATTATTTACTCTTTTCTTTTCCTTACTGTTTGCTTGATTTCTGTTTATGTTATTTTAATTTTAGAAGTCTTGTGTTGATGGATTTTCTTACCAAGTATATGTTTGAGTATGATGGAATTCTCTACGACGTTGAAATTTGTTATTGAGGACTAAATTTTTTTGTGTCGAGCTGAGTTTTTGTGTTGCTTGATTTAAATCTCTGCCCTCGAATATAATTGAGCACATGGTCATATTTATTTTTTTTTCTTCCAGCCTGCTTATGAAGAGAATAAGTCGAATTAACAGCGTCACTTGGCTCTAAAATTCTTTCGATGAATCCTTGAGGCGAAATCCTAGTTGACACCAAACATTAGAGAAATGATTTAGGCATTCTTTGTACATAATTGCAAGTTTTATTTCCCATAGTCAAACCCCTTGAGCCTTGTTTTACATCAGCCTTTATTTGTTCTTTCAACCACATGTTCCATTTCCGTTCTACACCTGAAAAACCATGTTTTACCTTTTACATTTTGAGAAAATATTTAGGTGGAAAATTTTATTTAGTAAGAAAAAAGAAATTTTAATGCAATATATCTGATCTTCTGCTCAAAGTGTGTGAAGAAAGAAATTTCTATGCTAAAAAAAAAAAAAAAGAGAAAAAAAAAAGCAACCCCCAAAAAAAAAAGATAAAAAGATAAGAAGAGAAAAAAGAAAAAGCAAAGAAGAAGCAGAAGAAGAGTTTTCGTTTGAATTCTATGTAATTTTTTTTTTTTGTTTAATTTTCCACCAAAAATTTTCCTAGCTTGGTTTGATTTCCTCATTCCCTTTTTTTTTTTTTTTTTGCTTAGCCTTTACGTTGTGCCTTTCATGACAACCTGAATGAGACCTTTTGATCTCTGATTTTTGTGTTTGACTACGTTAGTGCAGAGGATTTCAAAAGACTAAACTAATGGAGAGAATTCTTATGACTTTCATTGTTCAACTTTTACTTGAGTTTGTAGGCAGTTAGGCATTAATATGACCATCTCCTACACACACTCAAGGTCTTAGCTTTAAGTTGAAGTAATCTCTTAACTATTGCCTGACAAATTGCTAAATTTTTTTTGATTGTCCTGCTATCTTTGATATTCAAATAGTAAGATGACTAGTGATGAAATCTACCTCACATCATTACTTCGTGAGTGAAGATTTATTGCTATTTTTATTTTTATTTATTTGTTTATTATTTATTTATTTTGAGTCTAGTTCGTGTTGTTTGCGTTGGTCTTTTGTGTCCTTTTTTTTCATTTGAGGACAAACAAAGTTTTAAGTTTGGAAGTGTTTGATGTCTTGACAATTTCTTATTTTGAGTCTAATTTTTTTTTTTTAATTTTTAGTTTTGGATCTCCTCAATCAGATTTTGAGGAGTATGAAAAATTTGTTTTTGTTGATTCTAGTTTAATTCTTGCAACCGTGAGTCAATTATGATATTGATGAAGAATGCAAGAAGGTAGATGGTTTTCATGGAATTTCAGAAATTGTAGCTTCCACCAATACTTACAGAGCTAGCTAAGACAAATAAATTCACTAAACTCAAAACAAAAGCATATCGATCTCTTTCAGTTGAAACTTGACTTTCAAAACAAAGATGGGGTTGCATGGATTGGTGGGATTTTGGCATTTGAATAAAAATTTCTTCTGAAATTTGAGGGAGAAATTGACTGGGTCGTTTAGGGATAAAAAAGGAAATAAAAAATGAAGGCAAAAAAAAGGAGAGAAAGGGGGTGGCTGGAGAATTTTATGTATCTTGAGAGAGATCAATCAGAGAAATTTGGATTTTACTTTTCTAGTCTGATTTCTTTTATTACCAAAGAAGAGATCATGTGGAATTAGTTTGTGTTGAGTTTAATTTCCTGCATGAATTAAGTTATTTTATTCCAGGGAACAATGTAATTCACGCTCTAATTATGCTTGCTTGTGATTTTCTGCTTTATTTATTCTTAGTTTATTGTTTCTAATTTACTAGTCATCAATTAGATGAATTGAATCTTGAGATTTGCTTTCAGCAGAGGGAATTATAGGATAGACATTTGGATAAATTAGCATAGGCTAATATAGAGATGGAAAGGATTATAAGAACCTGTGTAGGTTTTAATAAAAAGAAACATCATTCTTAATGTGTTTTTATTTCATTAATTTACACATACAGGTATAAAATGATGTTTGGCTATCCTAAGAACGAGGCTACTGGATGATTTAGGAGAACTTGCTAACAAATTTAAAAAATTAAATTCAATTAATTAGATTAAAAAAAAACCATTAGTGAGGGAGTAAGTGAAGTCGGTTTCTTGGAATTTCTTTTTCTCATTGAATTGTTTATATAACAACTTTATTATTTTTTCTGAATATTTTCTTAATTTGATTTTTACTTTAATTCTCAAATACAAGCAATCTTAGTAATTTTGGTAAATAAACTTGAGATTATTGTAATATTGGTACTTGGCAAAAGTGAATAATTAGTCTCTAAGGTCAACACTCTTTTTATCACTATATTATAAAACTATGATACTGTACACTTGTAGTTTTGTACCGATCAACCTGGAAAACCTAGAAAAGTTATAATGTCTATTATACTTTGAGGTCTATTCCATTTAAAATTGGCTGTATCTGCTTTAGTCATCCATAAATAATACCGCGTGCCTAAGAAATTTAACTTTAGTAATTTATAAATCTTATTTTCTCTATTTTTTATACAACTAATGTAAAATCTCATATCACTTAGGTAGATCATATGGATATGTCTTATGAGTGCTCTGTTTTCCTTAATTAGGATAGAACCTTTTGGATCAAGGGTTTGAAATCCTTTGTGCCAAAAACAAAATCTTAAGAATAAGAAGCCAAGGTTCGACCTTATTATGCCACTTTAAACTATGCTAAAATAGATAATATCACACTAGTTAAACTAAGTTATCATAACTAATGCTTTTTTCATAGTGACAAGGAGATGCACAAGTATTATTTGTAGTCCTTTGTCATGAAATATATGAAAAATCATCTTTGAACACCACCACAATCTGATCAAGTTAATGATGAAAAACTTGACCCATTAGGTTCAAAATACTATTGTAGCATTTGTTAGCCAAAATGCATTATAACAAACTCAAAGTGCCATTAAGTTATAGTGTAATAGGAGCTATTCATTTAGATTGAATACCATTTTCCATAAAATAGTCTAAAAATTTATGGTTTAAATATTCTCATCCTCAATCTAATTGAAAAGTTTTAATATTTTTACTAGTTTATTTTTTCACTTTATTTCTAAACTACTTGAGATACCTAAAGGCCTTAGATTTGTACTTTATTAAAAACACATAACTGTACCTTGAGTAATTATTAGAAAAGGAGATGAAGTAAGAGTAGCCATCCTTAGTTTATATTATTATTGGCCCATATACATCACTATGTATTAATGCCAACACTTTTTAATCCCTCTTTCCTTTTCTACTAAAAAGGGATTTAATCATATTACCATGAGATAAGACTCGGAAGTCTCGTATGATTCAAAATCAAATAGGTCCAAGTAGCCTTCTTAGTGTAACTTGTTAAATCTTTTATTAATATGACTAAGGTGACAATGCTATAAGTATGTTAATTTGGCCTCTTCTTGTTTTCTTTCATTACTATAATCAATATTGTACACATTATCTATGATATTCAAATAATATAAACCATTGACAAAAGAACCAAAACTAAATAACTCTTTATTTAAAAACAAAAAGAGACACCATTGCTCCAAAACACAATTCAAAACCATAATTACTCTACTTATAAATAGAAATTATGTTTCTAACAATGTTTGGAACATAATAGTAATAGCTAGCATCTATAAATTATTACAAATGTGAGTTATACAATCAGTATGTAATACCCAAGGAGAACTACATTTTAATGACAAATTGACTTCAATCATGAACATACCTTTTGAAGCATCATTTTGCTTCATTTTGCAAATCTTATCCAAGTATTATTTGCAATTTCACTTCTAATAACCTTATTTCTTGTAGTGGAAGGAAGTTTTCTTATCATTGACCTTTGACTTAAGCTCATCAATTCCTTTTTTTGCTTTAAATGTTTTCTACTTTTGGACCTCCTTTTACCCTTCTTAGGCTTTAAAGAACCACTAACTAGCAAGATTGTAGGTTTCAATTTTTTTTTATTTTCTTGCTTGGCTAATTTCAACATGTTTAGGAGCTCAGGTAAAGTAAACTCCAACTTGTTCATGTTAATGTTCAAAACAAATAGTAAGAATGAATTAGGAAATGATCGAAGAACAAGAACTATGCTAAGACCTTCATCTATAATAAAACCTAATTGTTTAAGTTGCTCAATCATACTAATAATCTTAAGCACATGGATGTTGACTGAACTATCTTATATCATTTTCACCTATATAAGGCCCTCGATATTTCATTTTCACCTTATATAAGGCCTTCGATATTTCATATTGAGTTATTGTACTGTTTTCACCAAATAAATCTTTAAGGTAAAGTAGAATGGAATACACATCCATTTTCTCATGCTACCTTTGGAACTCATTACTCATAGAGGTTAGCATGAGATAATGGGCTATTTTTTCATCTTATGCCACCTTATATGAGTGGTCTATTTAGGCTCAGTAGCATTCTCGAAAATTATTTGTAAACATCTCATCTTAAAAGTATAATAGATTTTCCCAACTGTGAGAGCAATCTTAAGATTTCTATACTAGTTGGAATAGCCGAGCCTAGTCAATTTATTATATTCAAATAATATTTTAACTGAAGATGCTACCATTTTTTCAAAAATCTGGGTGTGAAGAAAGAATTTATTAGATAATTATCATGATAATTAATTACATTAAGAAATAAATTTCTTTCTTAAGGTCTCCCATTATTTTTTGGAAGCCTAACCTACACATGAGCTTTAGGGATTTGAATTATTGGATTCCTAGTAAGTATTAGAATCTTCACTAATTTGTGTGTCATAACCTCAAAGAGAGCCTAATCAGCACACATTAGTGAATAGTTAACTTTTTATTAATTACATCTTATACAACTTCCAATATAATTTTAGCTTACATTTCATCATGAGATTAGGAAAAACTTAACAATAACCTTGATTACTATATTTAAGTGAATCCAACATTTCTTGGTATGCAATGATTCTTCAAGTAACATCTAGGGAAAGCTTGACATAAGTCATGAGAATTCTCCGCATGTATTGTAATACCCTTAAATTTTAAAGGGTCGAATAATACTAAAATATTCGCAAAACCTATATGATTATGAAAAAAATTTCATATAACTTAAATAAAACTTGCAAATAAATTAATTAGTCAAATACTTTTAACCATAAATAACTACAATCTCTAAAATAAATCCTAAAATTAAATAACGAAAACAAAAAAAAAAAATTCTCAAAAGTCCTAATGCATAGAAAATTAAGTGATAGTAAAAGTTCAGCCAAATTCATTCTCTAAGAGCACAATTCTTCAATTATTTGGAATCATAATAAACTATAGTGAATTTTTAGTTTAGTAAGTATACTAATTTTTCATATAAATATCTATATACAATACACTTATATACAATACATGCACAATATATGGCATAGGATAAAATCATGTTCGTTTCAAAAATTTCGTAACACTTAAATACTATATAAAATTCTTTCAAAAATTTTTAAAAATATCTCCCTTTAATTACCTTTTAGTAGGATTTCACATATCATTTATCACTAAATGAGTCAATGTCACCCGTTGATAACAAACACTCATACCCGAAGGCAAGAGCCATACCCTCACTCTGATTATTGGTGAATTTTTCCACATGCACAAATATTTCTTCATATGAATGTGAAGACTATTATACTCAGAGGTACTCCTTTAAGTCTATCCTAAATCATATAGAATAATGAATAATAACAATAATGAATAATAACAATAATACCAAACTCAAAGAAATTACCATACTAAACAATAAGGTTCTATATAATTTATAATTGTCTACTAAAAAAATAATAAAATTCGATATCCTAG
The DNA here is from genome assembly GCA_032402905.1 of Khaya senegalensis. Lineage (NCBI taxonomy): Eukaryota > Viridiplantae > Streptophyta > Magnoliopsida > Sapindales > Meliaceae > Khaya > Khaya senegalensis. The sequence continues at coordinate 294,404 of CP135550.1, read as the reverse complement.
CACACAAAACTTAATTTTCATAAATATTTTTCATACAAAACACTTCTCATTCCTTTAAACATAATGCACATATTCCTTAAATACTAATACATGTCACATAAAAGTAATCACAATAATATATCATAAACAATTACAACCATAATAACACATATACTTATAAATAATCACATAAATCATGCATCGTAATTGCTATTAAAATGATTTTGAAATTAAATAAAATTCAAGGAACTCACCATAACTTTCTAATAAAAAATCTCACTCTTTGAAATTTTCTTGAATCTTCCTTTTAATAAAGACTAGGTTGAATTAAGAGATTTTTTTTTTGGTATTTTTGTTTGTTTTCTTTGGTTTTCTTGCTTAAGAAATTTTTTTGCATTTATTTTTTTCAAAATATGAGTGACATTAAATGCAATATATTTATTTATATTTTATAAACTTTCTTCTTCTAATTCATTATCATTCTAGGTAATGTTCATGACTTTTGATTTTTTTTTAAGCATGCTAGTACATTTAGTTTGTACGTGATCAAAAACTTAACATTCTTTTATTTTTAAAGGAAATTATGAGAGATTTACTTTTTGGAAGAGATCTCAAAGTTTGTTTCAATTTTAGTGTCATTCTTCTTAAAATTTTATAAATTTTTTATAAGGAGTGTGATAGCTTCTGAATCTTCAATATTTGCTTCTTTTTCATCTTTGGTGTTCTCTATTTCAACTTGAAACGCTAAGTTATTTTCCTTCTTTTGTTATTTTAAATTCATTTCAAACATTCTCAAAGATACTATAAATTCTTCAACCTTCATTGAATTAACATTCTTATTTTTTTTTTTTTCAATTGTCATGACTTTTGCTTGAAACTTATTAAGAAGTGAATGTATTATTTTTTTTACAAGTTTGGTTTTTGAATATCCTTTACTTAAAGCATAAGATTCAACAAGTAATTTAGAATTTTTTATTTTTAGATTTTTCAAATCTAGAAATAAGAATTTTGGAATTTAGAACATTTCACCACCAAAATTCTTTCATGGATAACTTGAAGAATGCTTCACACTTTCTTTGTAGATTCACAAGTTGAGATCAACTTGAATTGATTCAGGTTTACTACATTTAAGATCACATTTAAAGCTTTTGAATTGAAAGATTTATTTCAACAAATATTACTTGTTTTAATTAATTTTAACTAATTAATTAAGATGAACAAACTACATAGCAATCAAATAAAGGAGACAAGTAATTTTAGTATGGTTTGAATTCTTCAGTCCTACATTTATAATTCATGCTTAAAAAAAAAAATCAACTAATTTTAATGTGGTTCGAATTGTTGCCGTTATGTTGAATCTCTTTTGTGGCTTCTTCAATACAGTCCCTCACTTTGATGCACCAAAATCTCTTTATCTTAACCTCAGAAGATCCCCTTGCTAAATGTGTTATAACCCTTAGCAATAACCTTAAATCCTTCTTTTGAAGAATAATATAACAATGTCTTCACATAAGTTTACAAAATTAGAAATGGCAAACACATAATTTTTAACAAGTTGTTTTTCTTTTTAAATCACAAAGGAAACATAAACAACTTGAAAGAACAAGAAAACAACTCATGACACTTTCTTATTTCTCATTCTCCAAAGCTACTCTATAAAAAAAATAATGAACATACATATAACAATCTCCTAAACCTTAAAAATGTATCTTACTAAATAGGAATAAGTCTTTCCAAATAGAACTCTTATTTTTTTTATAATTCTTCTTTTCTTTTGGTTATAAAACATTCCTATATGTTTACTAGTTATACACAAAGATCAATATTGTCTAATATAATTAAAAAACCTAAAAATTCTCTTATGCATAAATGATGAACAATGAATGAACAGTATCACATTAAATTAACTATAATAAAAACCATAACACAAGTAATAAAAACAAAATTTTTCAAAAGATACCACTATTACAAACCTTAACAATATCTTACACAAAAAGAAAGCAAGTGACTTGCACACGCCTATGTTACCGACATTTGTAATCTAACGCCCAAGTTAGATCGCTAAATTACAAAAGCTCTTCCTAGGCTTTATGCTCAACAAGGTAAGGGAAGGAGAGAGAGTGAGATGACTCGCTTTTTCGTTAAGATTGTGTTTATTTTTAGAAGAAGAAAGGAAAGGAAAGAGGAAAAGAAAAAAGAAAGGAAAAGAAATGGAAATAAAAAGGAAAAAGATAATGAATATATTTTTTTTTATTTTATAAATAGAATAATGGAAAGAATAATTTTTATTATATTTTATTTAGATAAAAATACTCTTTTATATTAAAATATAAAATCATTCATATATTTGATAATTAAAAAATAAATTAATTTTTAATTTTAATTCTAATTGAA